>JAVSBS010023043.1:47460-58629 GCA_033124195.1 Coracias cyanogaster
TCAAAATTACACATTAAAATAGAACATTCCTATTTTTTTGTGTTAAGCATTTTGGCTGTGTTCTTATTACATTTTTTTCTGTGGATTGTTCACAACCAAACACGTGACAGGAGGAGTTAGAGTTTGCCGCAATGAGGATAGAAGCACTGAAGTTAGCCAGGCAGATTGCCCTGGCTTCTTTCTACTCCGAGGTACCTGCTTTGTGCCTGCCACGTGTGTGTGAGTGTGCACAGACTAAGAAACCGAGTGCTGCTTTTTCTTTAACAAGGTAACTCGGGCTCTCAGAGTGCTGTGCGCGCCTCGGTGTGACACCAAAGAGCATGCTGAACACAGCGCCGCACACAGAAACGCTGTCCCCTGCTCCACTCACAGAGTTACCCCTGCGTCCAGATTAACAAGAGCTGGATTTGAAGGCAAGAAGCGGGCACGTACCTTTCGCAGGAGACAGCTTCTGCAAGGCCAGGTGGCCACTTGTCATTTGTCTGCGGCAAGATTTGCCCTGAAATGTTTGATGGCAAGACAATATGAAGCCTACTTCATATAAAGATGTTATAGATTTGGACCGTAGAGACATTTTGCCTTTTGTTCATACTTTCAGCTTGAAATCGGACACCTTGACCCTTAGAGTTTAGAAGTGAGAAATTAAATCAACCCTGCCTTCAGGCATCTGAAGAAAGGGACTACAGCAGGTTTGGAAGGATTACAAAGCTCCCAAGGGAAAAGAGGCTCCCAACACAATGTCTTCTTTATTTAGGAAGATCTGAACCTTTTTGTTTCATTGCTGCTTCCAGGTTCCGCTGGGTAGTTCCACCTCGGAGAGATGCTCTGGGGATGCATGTGGTGCTCACATGTTTGCAATGGGATGGAAAAGCTTGCTGTGATGCGCTGAGACGGGTGGTTAGCCAGTGGGATAACCAGTTTATGATGCCCTTTGTGGTACTTTTAACAAAAAAGTCAATCCAGAAATATTAGTGGCTTTCTTGGGAGGTGGTATCAGCTAAATGGGAGGCTGACAGGATGGCAGTGTCCTGCTGCACTGAGACATTTTCTACCAAATGAGGAAAATATGCTTCTGACCTGTCCTTCTCCAGTGACCCTTCTCTTCTTCTACTGTCCATTACTAAGTCAGTGGGAAGCCTTTTGCCCAGTCCTAGATCATCTTGAGTTCATTGCCTTGTAACATTTGGGCTATAGGGTAGAATTTCTTGGTGCTTTAAAGTGACAAAGTCAGTAAGTAGCTAATTCATAAAAGTAAATTATTTTTTTATATTAAACATACTTTTATGAAAAAATAATTATTTTATTTTTTTTTTATTTCTTTTGCTTATCTTAAAAAGCCCAGGAGCCAACTGTTTCTTGTAGATATATTTACCAAAGTAAACAGATTAACTGCAGATTTATGGTGTTTTAAAGTGTGTGGCTATAATCTTTTATTTAATCAAGAAAAACATGTTGTCTTCATTAAAAACCAAGCCTAACCTTCTAATTAGGAACAGAAAGAAAGGGGGAGGAAAAAAAATAAGTACCTTTTTTCTGTGTAAGTGCTGGCCTGTGTGTGACTGTGTCCCCTTGCTGTGCTGCCCTGAGTGGTGGCTGTCAGGAGAGGGTGAGATGGAACCCTCTCCAGATCCTCTCTACCGCATTATTCTCTCTCTACTGCCTTGTTCTCTCCAGCACCAGGAAACCCTCAAGATGAAACATGTAATAATACCTAGATGGTCTTCAGAGGTTATACAGAAAACTTCTGTTAGACATCTGCACTTTTGCTGCTGGTCAGCAATTCGGAAACTCACAAATTGTGTGGTTTTAGACCGAAGAGAACAGATTCATAGGTTTGTGAATTCTTGTGCGTTACCCAGGGAAGATTCTGAGATGGTAAGTAGACATGAGGAGAGAAAAATAAGCAAAGTTCTGCCCTCCGTCATAGAACCAGTAGCGTTTTGATGTCCACAAAGCCCCATGTTGGTCCAGTCATAGGAATGCTTCTAGCTGAGCACGGTGGGTGTCATGTCAGGCTGGGAAGGACTTTTGTCCTTGCATGACTTTACTATTTCAGTGGGAGGTTGTAATGTTGAATTAGCCTATGATGAGAACCCTTGTGACCTACAGTGACTGATGGCCTGGATTAAGTATAATAGGATCCACCAGATGACTGCAGTGACTTAAATTCAGATGCGAACTGGCAGAATTCCTTCTGGTTGACTTGCCTCCCTTCTCTTAACGTCATATAATTACATTCAACATTTGCTAAACTGTTACAGCATGGGTAACAAAAACAGGATGCTAAATAAAGACACAAGCACTTGTTCTGGCAAGTTAGGTCGCCTAAAATAAAGATTAAATACAAGCATTTTCTGCTAGTACCAGGACAGAGAATAAGGGTGTGCAGTTTGTTGTTCTCAGAGGGAAGTTATTTGGCCACTCGCAGAAATTCTTGTCACGGGCTTCAACAACAGCAGGACTGGCCGTCTGCTTTTACATTGCCAAATATTTCTGTCTTCCAGTGCTTCTCCGTTAAGCAGCCTCCATTAGGATGTCCTGTGGCCTTTTTTTTCAGAGGTGCAACTTGGACAGAAACTTGATAGGGTCTGTGTCCAGCACCCTACCGATGCTGAGGCGATGCAGAGTTGGGTGTTGAAATAAGATCCAAGGAAAGGAGAGAAACTAAAAGTGTCGGCACAAAAGGGATTGGTGCATCATGGCTTCGGGGGGCTTTCGTGGCAGTGAGGGAGGAATGTTTCCTTCAAACAGGGATACCATTTTTTTTTCTAGTAGAACTGTACAAGCAGAGAGCTTACACTTGAATTTTACTTGCTTTTCAATATATTTGCAAGCACAAATAGGTCTTGGTTTGGCTCCATTAACCTGTCTGCACACACATCAATTAGTTAAGAGTAGGTCATTTGATAGGCACCCAAGGAGTGTTTGAGGGCTTGGAAAGGGCAAGCTACTTTTCAGCAGGGGCTAAATACATATTCCACTAGACAGGATGATAAAAACTAGTTTTCCTTTTCATTCCAGTGCTTTTATTTTCTTTCACTTTGACCTTCTTGAAGCGAGGTAGCTGCAGCTGGTTAATCGATGTGCATTTATTCTTTCTGGTCAGATACCTGGTTTCTGTGAAAGATGCTGCGAAGAGAAAAGGAAATGCATTGGGGTCTCAAATATTTACACTAAGATTGCAGTGACCTACATTTAGGAGTAATTCCCCTGCAGAATCTAATCTTTCTGTGTGAGGTTCAGTGACTTACAAATCCCTATGCTTATTATTATCCCAATTAACTCCTTACCTTCTCAGCAATTAGGCGTTGAATTTAAAGCATTGGCAGAGTTATTTTGGGTAATACCATCATCCTGTTGGTCGGGTTATATTGCTTTATCAGGGCAGGAATATTTGGAAGCAGCACATAACAGTTAACAAAATGTGTGTCAGTTTGGAGCTGTGTAGAACTGGCTTTTGAGGTAAAACCAAGAGGACTTCTACTTGCTGCTCCTGCCAAAGAGCCTGGCTGGGATTTGTGTGAGGTGTTTCCAGAGTTAGGACAACACTGGTCGTGTCATAACTGCAAGGATTTCTGCTCAATACTTAAGTTCAAAGAGTTTTTACAGTCATCTTTGGAAATTTTAAGTTGTTTTGCATGTCATCATTACTATTCCTTTGTACAATTACTTAAATGCAAGAGAGAACTGGAGAAAACAACTATGTTCATAAGGTGTTGAGCACTACATAAAAAATATGCATGAGTCTTTATTAAGTGCTTTAAATATCTTTTTCTTCAAAAATTGTCATCATCCTGGCAGTTACTTTGACACATTTTTATATGAGCTTGAGGAAATTGGTGTTTCTTTTGCCGCAATTAATGTTTTCCAGCAATCTCGTATGAGATCCAGCAAATCAGGCTGCAGGAGGCTTTTGAAATCTCGTACATACAGTTCAACAGATAAATCTTCAGGATGACCTTTCTTTTGAGGACAGCTTTGATGATCTAATGGCTCTCATGTCTCTTGATTATTTTTGCCTTGTGTTTGAGGAGGAACTAAAATCCATTTTTTTGAAGTTGGGATACTGAGTTTAGCCAGCCATAGTCTTATTTATTGAATGTTTTACCTTTAATCTGTGGATAGCATCATGTGGTTTTGTATTCATGCATTTACATGAACATCTGAGCTTGTGTCCCAGGTATATTTTTGCCTGGATGGTGGTTGTATATTGGGAGATACTTTCAGGAATACAGGCTATGGAATCTTGATGGATCTTGTGATGGTTTTTACTCGGGTACAAAAATCCACCAGATTCAAGCTGCACCTCCTAATTATATTGGAATTGATCATTATGTTGTGTGTTCATGGTTAAATGTGGCAAAAAAGGGAGGGAGTGGTCTGCTCCATAAATTCTAGAAGTAATAGTCAGTTGACTCTCGTGTTTAAAAATGAACCAAAAATACAAAGCAAATTAGTGAGAGTCTCTTACATAAATAGAGATGCAGTATCACATTTTGTAAGTACTGTTCAGCTGCTTCTTGCTCTAATTAAATTTCCTTGCCTAGTCTTTTAATGCTGGTGTAGTTTCTTCGTATTGTCTACAGATGGGATATCCAGAACATCTAGTCCTGTGTGTAACTTGAGTGCGCATTGTACGTATTTTTTAGTATAGCTTCTTCAATAAGGTGTGATGTGAGAACTTGGAAGGGATTGCAACAAAATTAGCAGTAGGCTTGGATCCTTTCTATTATTCTAGGCTGTGCGAGAAGAACCATGAGCAAGTGAATGACCAATGGAGTAGCATCTGACAAAATTTTCTGATCCTTGAGTCAGACATTATCACTCACTTTCAAATTTCTGTGCTTCAAGCAGTAGAATGTGACTGCTATTTTATTTAAAGAAAACACAACCAAGAAATAAAACCAAGTAAAAAAAAAAACAATTCTCTTTTACAGTAAAATAAAATCTTTTTCTCTCTTTCATACGAAAAACTCATTTTAGAAAAATTAATTACTACTCTAAATTATTGCAGATAAAGCCTAAAGACTAAGGTAGTGCATTAGTGAACTTGAAAGAGCAGAATATATTGCTTTGTGCAAAAGGGTGACAAGTAAACTGGAAAAAAAGCTGTATGTGAATATCCATTTGGGGTTGGACTGGATGATCGTAAAGATCTTTTCCAACCTAAATGATTCTATGATTCTATTCCATCAGCGGATGGAAAAAGGCATTGATGAACCCAGCTTCCCTCCCCACCTGCACGAACTGTGGGCCATTATCCAGCCTTCTCCATGGCTACGTGAGACATTGTCATAGACACAACTTTATTTGTCATGAGACCCATTGGGAAATTCTGCTACTGAACCCACAGGTTAAATTAAACAAAATTTTCCATATTCTAAAATGCAGTTTCTACACTGGCTTAGCAAGTGACGTGCATGTATATATAGGCAGTGAGAGAGAAATTTCTGGGCATTTGTGTCCTCTCTGCTGAAGTCGGTGCGTTTCAATGTTCTGTACCATGTGAATTATCTTCCTAGGGCACAGAAATTCGAGGAATTTCAGCCATACTCAGACACAAGATCTTTCCATGAAACTCCTTTTGGTGGAAGGATTTAATATAGAGAGAAAGAAAAATACTTAATAAGTGGAAGAGAAAGTCTCTGGCCAGGGCTGAGCCCATCTTCCCCCACAGTGCTCCCTGGGGTGGGGCTGCCCCGGGATGGCTCCGGGCATGGCGTGGACGTGCTCTGTCTTGCAGAATTATCCCAAGGATGACATAGCCTGTGCCGCTGCAGTGTAGCTGTGGGGGTCTCACCATGCACAGGTGGATGGGATCCCCTTTCTCTGCTCTACAGATCTCATAGAGGTGCCTCTTACCGTTAATTTGCTACCTTGTTTGGTTTCTATGAAGATTTCCTCTTTAAAAAAAAAAAAAAAGTTTATTTTCATTTTTTGGTGATATTTTGATTCTCTGGCCTGTTTTAGTCCAGTGTTGTAAGGAAGGAGTGTTTTGGTGAGGGCCATGGCATCTGTAACTTGTGCCAATCTCCTCCCCATCCCCAGGAACCCTGATTCCTTTGGCCACTTTCACGCATATTTAACAGAGGAGCGGAACACTAAACCCCAGCAACAGCAATATGGTCACATCCACCCCCAAAATTCTTCTGTGACCCACCAGCAGCTGAGAGAAAGAAAATTTTGTTTCCCAGACCACCAGAAGCAATACCCAGCTGGGTGGTCAGCCCGTGCATGTTAGCTGGCGAGATGCAAAGTATGGGTAGGGGACACAGGGACGTAGAGCTGCAGTGGTGCATCTGCTGCAGATGAGAGAGAGCATCTCAAGGGGTTGCTGTGGATAGTGTCTAAATATGTGGGGGTATCTTTGTTCAGTATCTTCCAAACTGCCTTTGATAAGCTCTTTGGTTTGAACGTGCTGTAACTTGGATAGTTTGTACCTGCAGTGGTTTGCAAGACATCTCGTGCCTCTCGGTGTCACCTTACCTCTTTTTTGCTCTCTTCCTCCTTCCACGTGCTGCTCTCCTCCCCCGTTAATCTGGGCTGCTGACATGAGCAAAATTGGCAGCTGCAAATAAAACCTCATTTAACGTACTAATCGCATGCTAAATACCAGTGGGGTGGCAGCATCACTTATATAGTCACACTTTTTACTGTAATACCATTTTTGGTAGGTAGACTGTATTGGCAGGTCAGACCTAAGAAAGTGAGCTGTCCTCTTGCTTCTGGTTTCTTGATCTGTATTTATGGAAGCAGAATTCCCCTTAACAAGCTCCCTGCATCCAATTCTAATTTCCTCTGCTGATGTGCATTTCTTCTGGATGTTTTGATGAAATTTCTCCAACAGAAAGTAGTAAATTTTCTAGTATAGGATCTTAAAATATCGATGGCAAAGTGCTGTGTCTATTAATACAACTCTCTTGGTGCTTACTATCGATCTTAAATGGATATTTTATGATGGCTAAATTCAAATTTCCTTGTCAGTGTTATTGCTGTTATAACTTAATAGTGCACAGGATTCTAGTCCTAGCTCAGGACCCTGGTGCCTAGCACTACACCCAGAAAACAGATGAGCTAAACACATATTTAATGATTCATTTCTTTGTATTTAAAAAAACAAACACACAGAGAGAACCTGCTATCCCAGCAGATGTTTCCATCTCTAAAAGTGCACTGTACTCCCGGATCGGCACCTCAGATGCAGAAGGCACCACGGGTCTTCTCTACCCCCAGCAAGACTTAGACTCTGCACTACGACTCGCCAGAGCAGAGGTAATTTTCTTCAGAATTTGGAAAAGGAAATACGTGCCTCTTGTGGTTTCCTTCTTTCTGTTTTGTCCCAAATGATTCAGTTTTGAATGCTTGTTCTGTTCTTGAAACCACCCTCAGCCATGCTAAAGCCACGCTAGAGGCTACCAAAGCAAAAGGCACTACCCTGTAAGTTTTATTTGATGTAAGTGAAAAGCGTTGTATGAACACAAACCTTCATTGTTTTTAACCTCAAGCGTACTCTCTGCATCTTGACATTACTATATAATTACAAAAAATTGTGAGATGCTAGAAAAAGGAATAAAATGATATATTTTACAAAGCAACATATAAGGTTAGTCTAATAATAACAACTTTTAAATGGTTACAATCTAGCGTTATTCTGGACTCTATGAGAGAATGTGTGAATGAAAGGAGCACGAAAGAACAGAGTCCTCTGGGTATAAAATTTCGTGGACGGCCAGCTCTACATATGCATGCAGGAGCAGTAGAACCCCCTTAGAGGTCAAATCAGGGGAGCCTGTTCCAAACCCATGTACAGAAGTATTTCAGTTTGGCACCAGGTCAGATCAGACATGGTGTAATTAATGTATTTCTGGAAAAGTGTCCTTGTTACAGTCATGAATGAAAGGTGAAACAAGAACGTTGCATCTGCTTTCCTAAGTTAGTTTTTCAAAACTTGAGTATGATTAAAAAAAAAATCATTGGGGATGCTTTATTTGAACCCATTACGCACTTGAAAACTATATCTCTGTTAATTAGGATTTGATATTAAATCAAATACTGTAGTTTTTTAATTTCCTCTCTAATGGATCCCTTTATTTTACTGCTTTTTTTTATTATTATTTGCTTTCTTTGTTTCAGATTGTGGCCAAGGAAAGAGAAGTATCTGAGTGGAAAGAGAAATATGAAGAAAGCAGAAGGGAAGTGATGGAAATGAGGTGGGTTTTTAACTTGTCACTGATCACACTGATAGTCTCATTTCAGCCTGTCCCATGATCGTACAACTGTTTTGGTTAGCTGAATTTGTTTCATTATTTTTAACTGCAGGCTTTGGATTGATCCTAAACCGATACTTTGTCTTTGCTCTGCATGGTGGGCACCCCTGTTCAGGGTAATCATTGAAAACTTCTGTGTTGCTGAGCTCATTTACATCCTCATGATACTAAGAGAACCTTATCTAGGTTAACGTAAGGGAAGAACTTCCTCCAGTTTGTGCTGTGAATTCTCACGTTGAGTGCATAGTGTTGTTTCTGTTGCCGGAATGAATGAGTCTGCCCGCAGAGCTGGCAGAGGTGTGCACGTGCTGATTCAAATTCACTCTCCACAAATAGTTTTGCCAACAGAAGAAAGAATGGGAAGGTTTGCAGATAGGTATGAGTAGTCAAGCTCCCTCCTGAACTTTATTGTGGAAAGTTACTTCAACAATAGAAAAAAAAAACCCAAACAATTGCCCATAGGAAAATATTTCTTGCAAAGGAACCACTCTGGCTTTCAAGGAGATTCTACACCTTTTTCTTTGAACTGAGCTGCTTTTTTAATTGCTATATCCACTAAGTTTGATTTTAGTTAAGCAATGGTTATCTTGGCTTTTGCTGTTCCATCTGAGAGCTGACAGAAGGGCCCTGAGCTTTTCAGTTTATTCGAGTTGTATCTGTTCTATTCTACTTCTTGCTTTTATTACATTAAATACCTGTATACTGGAACGTAACTGGTTTGGCCTTCCTTCCCAGCCCAGGTCCTACCACTTGCAGGGGTGACAACAAAATCACTGTAGTGGATGAGGAGAGCAGCATTGCTCAAAGAATCACTGTTGCTTCCCATTTAGTCAGTTGAAAGTTGCAGCATTCCTTTTTTTTACAGCAGTAATACGATAAGAACGATGTGCCAATGAGCTTGACCTGCTCATCGGTCTGAATCTGAGAAAGTCATTAACTGCTAAAGAGAATGTACAAAATATTCCATGGAGTCCTTAAAGCCTATTATTTTCTAGCTTCAAACAGAAACCTTCTAGCTTCAACCAGAAAAAACATCCCCTTCCTTAACTCATGACTGAAATGAAACCGTCAGATTATTTTAGCATCCTTAAGTAATTTCTGCATATTAATATTCTTCAAAATCAGTTCTGTTCTAGCACCAGCTTCTTCCCCAAATTAAATATTGCAGTGGTTTGAAGCTAAAGCCAATGAGCTGCATCGAGTGATGGTCTGCATATGCAATTCCTGCTTATATCCTGGAAAACTGTCCTTGGGGAGTAAGGGTAAAAGGGAACTGTGGTGCAGAACTTGGCAAACGCCAGCACGGATGCCAGGGCTTACACATGGCACATTTGAACAGCGGCAGCGCAGGGCTTTGAGCCAAAGCATCTTGAGAGGAGCGTCTGCAAAAGGCAAGGGCAGCAGCTTTATTTTGTTCAGAAAACCATCTCCCAGCGCCCAGCTGAGTTCTCACACCTCTCTCCCTCTGCTTGGGAAAGGAAACACAATCTTGGCATAGCCCTCAGATGCGTAATGAGGCAAAACGGGAAGGAGCTGCTGCAAGCGGTCGATCCGAGGAAGCAAAGCAAGGAGTGAACAAAATTAGGAATTAATGTGGGGAATATCTCAGTGTTCAGCACACGCTCAAGTGCAGTACTTGATCGGTTCTCTAGCAGTTGCCTCAGTGTGTGTATCTGCCGGCTGCCAATGGACACTGACAGAGGCTGCTTATTCCTTAGTGAAAGGAGAGCAGGGGGTGACACAGAGCATCTGGCACATTCTAGACCTGTACTTCATCTTCCTCACAGTAATCTGCTCATGTGTCTACACGCTCAATAAAATTTTATTTGGAAAAAAATGCATTATCTAAGGCAAATTTCCCATGGGCACATCCCTAGAACACATGGGTGAAAAAAACCCCTGCCTAATATTATCAGAAAATGTTAAAATACACTTGTGTGTGCAAAGAATGATTTCTCTTGGACGATCAAATGTTGAAACAAGCCATGTGTGGTAAATTAGAGATGCAGCAATTAGATATGACATAACGATAAGCAAGGAGCGAAGGGATTACCTAGAGTCGCAAGCACAAAAGCCTCAGCTTTCGCAGAAGGAGAAGCAAGGCTCCTTTACCTGGGTCCTCTGTACTTTACCTGGAATATCCTGAGTTCAGCTACATTCCCAGAAAAACGTCAGGCTGGAGGAAATTCCACTCCAGAGAACAGTAGCCAAGATGAGAAGTTGTCATAATCTCATAATTACCAAAGAGCTAAACCAGAGTGGGCTATAGCATAATTCAAGGGTACAACCAGAGGCAGGCAAGAAATATTTAAGTACAGAGGTCTAATTGATTTTGCCTCAGTAAGACAAGCCGATGACCTCTGAGATCCTTTGTAGCCCTGGATTTTGGTGGTTTTATGACTTATGAAATTGCAGGAAGTCCCTAAATAGATCAAATGTCTAAAATACTAAAAGTTAAGCCTATGCAGGATGTCAGGCTAGGGTTAAGATGTGCCATCACAGAGGAATGATGCGGCCAGCATCCTGCTGTTCCCTGGCCATAATGACCATTATTTAGGCTGCTAAAAGGAGTCCTTTGACATGAATCTGAAACAATGCTTCGCTTGACCTTGCTAATTGAATATTATTAAACCAATGTGCCGTTGCAGTATCCACTTCTATTGAACAACTGCTGCATGATGAATAAAGCTGGACTTTTGAATACCTGAAAGGGGCCTATAAGAAGGCAGGGGAAGATCTGTTCATGGGAGTTTGTAGCGATAGGATGAGGGGTAATGGTTTTAAGCTAGAAAAGGGTAGATTTAGGTGGGACATTAGGAAAAAGTTCTTTAATATGAGGGTAGGTGAGCACTGGAACAGGTTGCCCAGAGAGGTGGTGGAGGCCCCATCCCTGGAGACATTC
>JAVSBS010023044.1:6154-29728 GCA_033124195.1 Coracias cyanogaster
GAGCCTTGTCAGAGACCTGGAACCTGACTTGTGAGGCACTGTGAAAACACTGAATAATCAGCTTAATTCTGTCAGTGTTGGACATGCTGGAACTCTTTGTGTAGATAAGTTAATAGCATCTGGCATCGCTTTAAGCACCTTACTGGTTAAAGCTGTTTTGTGTGGTTAGAGTAACAGAAATAAAAGTAATATACAGTACTACCTGGAAACCATGATCAAATGGAATGCTGTGTGTGGTGCGTTTTAGTATACTGAAGAGCCTGGTAGTGAGAACCCCAAAACTGGGTAGATGAGCTAGACTTGGGTTTGCAGTGCAATTAATATAGCAGTCAGGTATAGTAACAATATCACATGCAAGTATCTTACTGTTTGTTTGCTAGATGGCATTGACTGGTTTTTGGGATATTCAGTAGGTAAATAAGGGGGGCGGGGGGTGTGTGTGTGTGTTATAGTGACGATGCCAAGAAGATAGAGAGGAAGAAGGCACTAAGAAGAGCTTAGAGTCTGAAATCTGATACAGAGGTTCTCTAGGTTTGCAAATAAAATAAGAAAAGATTTTTAAAAGCAATTAGGAATATCTATTGCTTTAACTCCTGTGGCTTAGTTTCTTGCTGGCTCCAATAAGGGGTGTTATTCTTTCTTCCGAGTTTAAATGACTGAAGGAGACAGTGTGCTGCATGCACCCCGATGTTGGTGGACAGAGGTCTTCAGTTTCCTGGAACCCAGTTTTGTGCAGTTGAAAATACAGAACCCTTGTTTCGCTTTCCTTTTTGTCCCCTCTACACCATCCAGCCACACAGCTGTCTGCTTTCACTTCGGCCTACTGATGCTTAAATTGTACTTTTGTCAGTGTTTCCAACATTACTAGCAGTCTCAGACCTGAATCAGCTTCAGAGTGGTAGGAAACGTTTGAGTATCTCCTGTGACTGATAAACAGGATCAAAAGCATATCCACAAGGAAAAACAAGGCAATGCGGATGGGGGTAGTGGAGTGAGAGAAAAGAAAAACCTATTGTAATGCATGTATTTAAGGAGGCCAAGTTAAAGTTACTGTGGAAACCTAAAACTCTGGATTTCCCGAGTCTTGTGTGATTCAAATTTCAGCTGTAACACCTCATTAACAGATAAATGGTGTATAACTTCTTTTAAAGAAGAGAGCTGGGAAGAAAATGGAGAAATCATAGATGTTAGTGGGGTTTAGGAAACAAAATTATCAAATAACACCTGTATCACAGGATGATGTTGCAAACCTGAATTTTTTTTTTAGTTTTATAATTGAAAAATCGGAATTAAAACACAGAAGTGTGTATTTCCTTCCCTGGTCTTGATTAATTGAAATAAAAAACAGCAAAAAAATATTAGCTATTATCTAGAACAAACTCAAGTTCCATGAAACTAATACAGAAAGCATGTCTTTGTTTTTATCTTTTTGCTTCTAGTAAAAGCAATTGGAAAGTAGTACTGATCTAGGAGGATGTTATCTGTCTCAATTTTAAACAGTTGCCTATTGGAGTGAACATTTTAAAAGAATCTGTGCTGTTTATTCAGGTGCAATTCAGAAAGGAACAGAGTGATGTATTGGAGTTCTAGAAACAGTAGGAATTGTAAATTAGGTGGTTCTTTAACCTTTCTGATAAATATTCTTTGTCATCAGCTATTTCTCTGTATGTGTAGCTCCTGAAGCTTTTTTTTCTTCACAAGATGACTCCCTGATAAATTAATCTTTATACTAGTTAAGGAGCAGATCGTCTGCAGTTCAAGGCTGTGACTTGTGCTTATCAGTTTTGGAACTGTATATCTCTGAATCACCTGGTAGTACCTAATTTGATCAGCGTAGTTATCAATTAAGTACAAAGAGCAGGGCATGATACAGAAATTATAAAAACTTGCATATCAGACATGTTTGCAGTACCTGGTCTTTGTAAATGTGTTTCTTTTTTTTGTTTTTTCTCTTGTTCCAGATATTTTTTATTTTCAAAGACAGCCAATTACTAAGAATGGAGGAATAGTTGGGAAATTAGGAGACAGATAAATCCCTATACAGCTAATCTCAGTGTTAACTCCCGAAGCTGGGGAAGCAAATCAAGGACAGTCTAATTCCTGTTGTGCTTCACTGACGCTAAGTCTCAGTAAAGGTCTGTGTAATCCCATATCTTGTCCCCAAGAGGGGTCAAAGGTGCTTGAGGACAATATGCTAAGTGGCGAATGGTCTTTCCTTGACTTCTGAGCCACCATTTGCAATGAAAAACTGCTGGTTTTGAAGAAGTGGTTCCTTAAAGGAAGGAGGAACTACACAGCCCTATTATGGTTATTTGAGATCAGACACTGGGAATTGCAGTGCATATCTTTTAACTGTTGAGATACTTCCAATTCTGTCCTGTTAAACCAGCTGTGGGAGAGATTTTTGGATCCCCTTTCATCTGGGGTAGACTTTGCTTCCTCAAGATGGGGAATCAGCCTTAATATGCTGTTATCTGACTTCTGATAACTCATAATATTTAGGAAGTAGAGGTTAGTGATTTTGTAGACTTCACTACAATGACCGTGGCCCAAAGCTAGCCACCATTGCTCGCAGGAAGGATGGTGTCTCTTCTGAGCCCCAGAGGAGATCTTGATCCCTTGCATGTACATTTTGCTTATATGCACAGTAAGCAGTAACATGCCTCCCAGTTGCTTCAAGTTGCTTTGTGGCTGATGTTAGAAATACTCTTTTTTTTTTTTTTTTTTTTTTTTCAGAATTCATGGCTACAGGATCAAAAAAAAAAAAAGAAATAAAAAAAAATCCTGTTTAAATCCTTACTACATGTGTTTTCTTTCAGCTCTATCTGATATTTTTTCGGTTGTACTATTTTTTGGTCTGTGTTCACTCATTGGTGCATTCACCCAGCTCTTGGTTTGTTTGCTAGTCTGAGAATATTCCTGGATGCGTATCAGTGCATGATTGGAAAAAGAAGGGGGATAAAATTGTCTATTTTCTTAAGTGGGATGACTTTCCTGTCATCTCTTAAGCTCTGTAAAAGCTCTTTTTATCGTATTTTTAAAAATTGCTTGAATTAATCCATTTTTCAGTATTTCAGGCAATCCATTAGGAAGAGACTGTAGTCTGAGGAACTGCCGGTAATAATGTAGTCAGTGGAAACAGTTCTGAAGTTGCTTTGCTGTTTTTCAGCTTCCAACTTTTGAACCCTAGGGGTGAGACGACCTCAGAAATCAACTGCAGATGTCTGCTTTTTGTTCAGAGGAATCTTCCAAAATCTCTGAAAGAGATGGGTTTGTCTTCTAAAATAAATTACTGGTAGGATACTCCAGAAGGCCACAAACTTTGCTCTCAATTGACAGTTGACGCGCGTCATCTTTTTGGCTAGCTCACTTATGATGTTTTTTCTAATCTAATCCCGATATCTTCTGTTAGTTCAGTCCGTTTACTAATTTGTTGGGGTTTTTTGTTTGGTTTTTTTTTTTTTTTTTATATCTCCAGACATGAAAGTTATGAAGAGTTTGTTTGTTGGAGTGTTGTGTTTAGGTTTTGTTGTTGGTTGGTTTGTTTGTTTGTTTTTTTTCCCCTCTCCCTGTTGTGGTTTTCTCTCCAAAAAAGGTTTTTGCCTTTCTCACTGTGGAAAGAGGGGAAACAGTACACCTACAAAAAGAGATATCATTAAGAGACTATTAAAACTTAAGAGGAAGTGGCAATTTCCTGCCGGCATAAAAACTGTGCTTATCTTCGGCAAGACCAGTTTTTAAGGGTAATGTTCGGCTAAATCAGAGCGTCTGCTAGAAAACAATCACCAAGGGGTTTTTTGCTTTCTTTTTCTCCTTTGACCAATTTTTTTTTTTTTTTTGTGATGGTTGTATACCACCAGAAAATAATCTCTGTTTTTAGTAAACAGTTTTTACTATTTCCTCCAAATCCTTTCTCAGCAGTTGAGTGGTTCATCTCAAAAATTAACAGTAGGAAAGAATTTGTTATTCAGGTAGCTTAGAGGAGTTGCTCTCTGTGCCAGAGTTTCCAAAATTACAAGTCGCTCAGCATTTAAGCAGTTTTGAAGCAGTTCAGAACTGGATGAATCCAAAGATGTGATTTTAAAAATGTTTTGTGGCATTTTCTATCTAGAAATAGCTTTTGCGGTCACAGTTTTAAAACAGAAGTGTTGGTGTAACCTGAAGTATTAAAATGCAGTAATGCAGCGTGGTTAAGCACTCATCTATATGATCCTGACTTTATTTTAAATGTCATTAGAATATATGTAGTATTTTCAGATGCAGTAGATACATGTACCTATATCCAGTAATCACATCTAATTCTGACAGAACCTTATTGAAATCAAACCTGTAAATTTGGTGGCCTGACTTTGTTTTTTAAAGGTATGATAGGATTAGGTTTCATGGTCGCAATCCAGCAAAGCGGATGCACTTGGCTAGCCTGATGTTTATGAGCCATGGAAGTAAAAAGGATTGCTCATGTGAGTACAGTTAGGCCCATAAATGTTTGGGAAATGAAGGCTTAGGTGTGCAACTTCAGTGAACACCAAATATAAACGTAAGTCTTTCATGTGTTGCTGAAGTTAGTATTCCTATTTGCTGATTATAAGTTACTTTAAGTGTTTCTTGAACATAATGACTTGTATATGGTATTATTCACTGCCACAAAAGGCAATTCTAATTTTCAAAATAATCCTAGAATCAGATAAGGTGTAGGTGAGTTTTGTTTGCTTGTTTTGTTTTTGTTTTTGATAAAGGTATTACAGCAGTGATTTGTACTTACCCTCTTGATATGGTTAGAGTTCGCCTGGCGTTCCAAGTAAAAGGGGAACACAAGTACATGGGAATTATCCATGCATTCAAGATGATTTACACAAAGGTATTTTTTCTTTTAATCTTCAGTCCTGTCAAAGCAAAATATTATCTTCTAAAGAATGTTGCACTGCCTTGAAAATAGTGGCTTGGTGGAAAATAACATGACTTCAATTGCGTGCACATTGAATTTTTTAATGTAAAAAAGTTATCTGGATGCTTGCTTCTGCTTAGGCTACTAAGATGTAGCTAAGACTTCTAAGTGGGAGGCCAAGAACAGCAGAGAGATGTTGCTTTTCAAGAACAAGTAGCAATGATACAATAAAATTTGGGGAGGAGGGATATGCGTAATGCAGAAATGCCTTCTAGATTATTATGCTGGATGCAGATTTTTCTCCTTCGTTTTCAGTTCTTTGTCTCCTGTGGAGCCATGCAGTTGCTCCCTCAATTCTCCAGGCACACGAAATGGAACTTGATGTTAGCTTCTTGGTGCTAGATGGTGCTAGTCAGGCTGCTGTCCTGTGAATCTGTACGAACAGTCACGTAACTTAAGACATTTGTTGTATTTCTTGCCACAAATGTACTTGTCTTTTTCTTCCAAAGGAAGGTGGTTTTAGTGGGTTCTACAGAGGGCTGATGCCAACGGTTGTAGGAATGGCGCCATATGCGGGTAAGTTAAAAACAGAATGTGGCAATCCTTCAGCAGTTAATGTGCGCTACTAACTTTGCATCATATTTGCACACCTAGTTAATTAGCCTCTGTTAAAATCGAGGATTGTTTTTTATGGAATGGAGAGTGGAAGCCAGTAGAAGCATTTGCAACTCTTCAGTCTTAATCTAGAATTGATCAATGTGTGTTAAAGCATCTGCAGCAGGGAAAGGCCTTTCTCAAACTTAGAGCTGAGAGGGAGGGAGGTAAAGTATGCGTGCTCGCTCTCCTGCTTCCCAGTTTTCCCCCAAGGAAGCATGTAGGATATTTCAAACAGGCAGATGCATGCGGGAGCAGAGCGCTCTATAGATGGAGACTTGGAGCCGCCTCTGTGTTGGCTCCATCTCCTGGTGGCTTTCATGTAAATACTTACAGGAGCTAAAGCAGCGGGTGACGTGGGATGGAGGAACATTAGAACTGCCCACATAAACTATGCTCATATTTAAAAGATGAGATATGTTCTTCAGTTAAAACGATCTTAGGAGTTACTCTTAACAGCAAAAAAGCATTCTTTTGATGTTAATTATAAACACTAATTAATTGGAAAGAAGTTACTGTAGAAATTAAAAATATTTGTCTCTTTCTGCTTAAGAAAAACTTCTAAAAGAATTGGAAAACAGTTTCATTTTGTAATTGCAGCTTTTTGTTTTATGATGATGCAACGACAAATAGATTGCTTTTTTTTATGAAAGTACATAAAATTAAATTTCCTTTTAGGTTTTTCATTTTTTACCTTTGGTACCTTAAAGAGCATTGGACTTGCTCAAGCACCTAACTTGCTTGGACGGCCTTCATTAGATAATCCCGATGTCTTAGTTTTGAAAACACATGTAAATCTGCTGTGTGGTGGCATAGCTGGAGCAATAGCTCAGACGATATCGTAAGTTTGGGTATTGTTGGTTGTTTTTTTTATATATATATAGAGCTGATAATTCTAGAGAAACTTTATCTGAGAATATGATTTTATGTATTTCCTGTTGTTTTATTTACTAAATATCTATGTAACCTTCAGGGTCATTAAAGATCTATGCATTAAGTCAGTTCAATTCAGACAAAGTCCTACTATCAGTTGGAATCTTGTTTGTTAAGCAATGAAATTTTGACTGTGAACATAATTTGCAGGATTTTATTCCAATTTATTTTCAAAACAATGTAACTTATGAAGCCAGATAATTAAGAAAAGAAAAAAACAAGTCTTAGGTATTGTATTTGGCATTATTTTTTTGTTACTTTGCCTGTTTTCTCCATTCTCACGCTGTCCTGTCATATTTTTTGTCCATAAAATTTTATTTGATGGATTTATATGGCGTCAATTTTTCACTAAATGACAAATGTCGTTTTCTATGAGTCCTTAAACTGTTAATTTTATTTTCGATTCGGCTATCTTTTCCCTCCAGCATTTTACAGACTGTTTTATACTCTCATCTGATCTTCATGTGTCTTCCTTACTTGTGCCAAATGGAATATATTAAGAGATCTGATTTGCTGGTTTTGGTTGTATAGGGCAAGTCTCCCTTTTTTTTGGAGAACTTTCAGCCGTGTTGAGAATCTGAGCTGGATTCCTGACTCACTGAAAAGGGAGCTTGGAGGCTGCGCATGGACTTCTTTGTATTCTTTTTTTAAAGAATATTCATGTAGTCATCACATCTGGTTGAACTGATATTCGCATATCTCTTCTGTAGATACCCCCTTGATGTAACTCGTAGGCGAATGCAGTTAGGAGCAGTCCTCCCAGATTCTGAAAAGTGCCTGTAAGTATTTATTTTCATCCACGGTGACTGAATTCTTACATGTCTGAGCAAAGTTAAATTCTTACTTTTAAAGTAAAAACCAAACCAACTTTTCCTTCAACTATTATGTTGCTAATTTACTCTTTTCATGAGTAAGCTTCCATGCAGAGAGAAGCTGCCATTATCACTCTAGGGTTGAAAAAAATTACAGAAATCATGATGGCACTTTTGTTAGTAATACTGTATTTGTATTAGTGACCTTTTTTGTTTTAACTCAACTTGCGGTGTCAGCAGGATCCCTAAGAGAGAGACTGCACGTTTCTCCTGAAATGAAATGTTTCAAAGTGTATTTTAATGGTGCAGAATCAGTTCCATAAGATGATTTTGCGTAATACTGGTTTACTTGACCTTCCTTGCATTGATGGTAGCGTCCCACACACAGCTGGGCTTCCTCCAGTACAAGTGGAAGTACCGTAATATTCTTAAAATCATAGTATTCAAACAGCTCTCATCTTGAAAAACTTTCTGAATTTCCAATTGCCTCAAACAAATTCAATTCCAGGACAGTTTTATTTTGGTTACTTTCAGTCTTGTGGAATTGTGTATGCATTCAGAATGCAGCGTGATTCAGTGTGAACCTCCCGTGTGGCGAACTGGATCCTACTAACAGTAGTCTGGCTTAGTGACCTTTCATAAACAACCTCGGTGTTGCTTACTGTAAAGGTTGCTGTTCTGTTTCCCTCAATAGCATTTTTTTGCTTGGCCGTTTTCCACTCCAGATATTTTAAAAATAAACGTGTTAATTGTTCTTGGGGTTTTATTTTCTGCATTGTGAGAACTAATTTTACAGACAGTAGGCTTCCCAATTTAACAGTGCTGTTGTGACCGTATTTGGAGAGAGCTGTGCCTTGAAGGAGAGCAGACACATGTCTTCAGAGGAGGGGAGGATAAAATAAGCAGGAAATCTTGAAGCTTTGAGGCATATGGAAGATGTTCTCAAAGAGCCATGTCTTTAATAGCTTGGAAATATTGAGCATCTTAGAGATTTTTACATTGCTTTGCATTTAACATCCATTTGCTCAGTTTCAATGCAAGTATGTGAGGAAAAGAATTCTTGCATATACACTGCACTTCTGCTTTTAATAAGGTTAAATATTATATACTTGAACTTGAGCATTTCTCTTTTGAGAGAAAATACTAGGTCTCTGTCACAGTGGAGGAAGCTACACACGCATGCAAGATGTAAAATACAGAGCTAAATATAAATTGTATAAGCAGAGTTTTAAAAGGGTGGATTTTACAATTGAGCGCTCAAAGAAACAGAATGAGATATAAGCCTAAATACTGATCATTAATGCCAGAAATGTGTGCTACCTTGAGCACATGATGTTTCTGTTACTCTGCATTAGGTTTGTAAGAAGAATTGATGCTTCTCAACCCCTTCCTGCCAGATACGCAGCAGAATATGCATGGCCAATAGCCATTCTGGCATGATTTGTCTTAATGTGTCTTTCAGGGCAGGTGTTTTCAGCGCAAAACTTCTTTACATGGGATTGCACTGTCCTCTTTCCAATTCACAGCCCTTGTGCCCAAGTTTCTTGCAGAACCTCAGACTGTCTTCTGAGTCCTAAAAAGACATCATGCTTTGCTATATGGAATCCTGTGGGGTTTTTCTCCGTAGATCTCTTAGGGACCAAGTAAAACAAGTGTCTTATATTTAAATAAAGTGATTTTGACTGTTGAATATATGTATCCAATAATTATTGGAGTTCTTATTTTTCCAGTACAATGGTGCAGACGCTGAAATATGTGTATCAACAATATGGAATACGAAGAGGATTATACCGTGGTTTATCTTTAAATTATATTCGTTGTATTCCTTCCCAGGCCGTGGCTTTTACCACATATGAACTTATGAAACAATTCTTGCACCTCAATTGATTTTTTTTCTTTCTTTTTAAAGACTTTCGTCTAAAATATGCTATCAGTTCTCAATTATATTGGTGAGCAAGTTACTTGAAGTTTTTTTTAAAAAGCTATCTGTTACTGTGCAACTTGCTGTTGTCTGACATTTTTATTTGCCAAAATGTGGTTAACTTCCTGGAGTCAAACCAGGAAACAGATCAAAATAAACATGAATTAGCTATAAGCATTTTTTTGTGCTTGATCTTCTAGGCTTCATTAGATTAATGTCAAGAATTACACAGTTTTAAAATTATACCCACATTTCATATGGGTTTCAAGCTGTTAGTTATGTAGCTTATGGCCATTACAGGAGCTACACACATGGTTTTACTGCTATTTAAGCTAGTTGTTAGACATCTGTTCTTTAAAAATTAAATTGAATCAACTGGTTTGAACAAAATGCAATGATCTTCATATTCAGATACTTGCCAGCTCTGTAGAAGCTGAACTCAGCAGACCACAACTTAAGCATCTTTTCATTCTTTTTTGTGTACAAGTTGTCTCTGTGCAAGAACAATGCATGTATCTCCAGACTGGTACATAAAGTCTCTTCAGCCATTTCAGTAAAAAATTACAAGATGCATTTAACACAATTAGAAGTCTTGCAATTTGGAAACCAGTTTCTTGGCATATGTTCTATTCTGAAAAAAAATGCTTTATCTACGCAGATAAAACCAGGGAGAAGTTTTACAATAACAAGTGCTAGAAAAGGTCTCCAGACCATTAGTATGGGCCTAATTTTACAAGGCATTTCTGTACCTTTTCTGCGGAGCTGAATGTTCTCTATTCAATTTATTGAAGGCTGAGTATTTTATGTACTTTCCAGTACTAGCTCGTGTAAACAGGTTTGTCCCTGCCTTAAAACACGGTGACAGACAAGACTGCATGCTGCTGCATTTACTTATTTAGGCACATGGACCATATTCAACCTCTTGTGCAAGAAAAGCAAATGAAGATTGGAGTTTATAGATGTGTGTATGTACTGTTTCTGAAGAATGGTATGCAATAGACTATGACATGTTCCCTCTGCAACTCCTTTTGCAGAGGGAGTTCTTTTCCAGGCTTGTTCATACATGATTTGCATTGGTACTCTTGCTTTTATTCACTTCATTCAGGAAACTGTAAAGCATTTACTTCAAGTGATGCAAGTTATTTATTTATTGTAAATATTTCAGCAGTGTCTCTTAAGAATGGGTAATGTTTATGTTAAGTGGTGGATGGTAAGATCAATCTGCTTAATTTTGACAAACTGGATTTTGGGTTATATATTCAATACCAAATTCTGTGGCTCAATTTTTTTTTTTTTCTCTGGTTTCTTGAAAGTATGTATTTCTTTGATATTTAACAATGTAGCTATGGACAGAATGACATGTACTTGAATTTATTTTATTAAAAATTTGAACTAATGTCTTTGTGTGATTTTGTGTCTTAGCCAGAAAGAATGCATTTCTGGAACTACCTGTGTGTAAATTTGCATAATATTATCATTCTTAATAAGAGACAGCAATTAAGATTTTTTTTTTTATCTGATCTTTAGCTTCACTTGAAGGAAAACTAACCAATATCACAATTCATTTTTATCTTTTGAAGTCCTTGCAGTAGAGCTGAATCCACTGTATTAAAAAAAGAGATGTGTCATTCCCCTTTCCTGTACTGATTTACTCTGTGTGTCTTCTCAGGTGCCAAACTTTGCCATGTTAAGGATGTTTAAGCTTACACTTTTACATCTTAATTTTATTCATAGTGCTATATTTGAGGACCTCAAATAAGTTTGAGCTGTGTCATGAAAAGTTAAACAGTATATATGCAGAATAAAGCAGAATCCAGCATATGAACTCTGAGAGGAAAAGAGCAGTAAAATGTCCCCTAAATAATCAAGTAGGATATTGAGTGAAAAATAGACCTATTGGATCAAACTGCTGTATGCTCAGGGTTAGTTTTTAAAAATAAAATTTAAAGTGTATGAATCATTTTAAATTTGGCAATATTTTAATACTTTTGAGCAAGGTCTATAAAAGAAAAATACTTCTGTCCAGGCACAAGATGAGAGGACGCTGGAGTTTCTCATTTTTTTTAGTAGCTATTTCCAACTCCTGCCAAGCTTATCCTGGTATTTCTTACTCAGAACATTAAAGATTATTTAGAATATCTGACTACCACAATGGAAACATAGGGCTTTATTGTAAATCCTCTTTCTTTCTCCAGTGACAGCTCTATGAAAACCAGGTTTTTGTTTTGAACTACTGAGAGATTTATTCCCATGTTTTTCTTGTTTCTCTTTGGTATTTTCAGTGTATTGAACAAGCAACATTGTCAGTAAAAAGTACAAGATTAGGCTCCAGATAAGCTAATTTCTATGCCTTAGTTGTAAACTTCCTCATTATTTTTTTCTGTTTACTTTTAAGCAAGTGGAAGGGGCCTGACTGTTTGCCTTTATTTCTTAAAAATTCATATCATTATAATCTCATAACAAATAGTTCTATCCAGTGATTATTTTCTGAAGAAGTGATTATGTAGCCTTGGATAATATTGTTAAACTCTTTTAAACCCACCTATTTCCAATATTCTTTGACATAAGTGGAAAAGAAAGCCTCTATCATTTTAGGACTCCTTCAGATGAAACTGAGTCATATGGGATTATCCATGATATGTCTTAAAAATCTCAGTCTTGGGGTGTGTGTTTGCAGTAATTAAACATTGGGTCTTTAAAATAACCCCCATACTTCATCTCCACATACTTAGAGCAGGCAAACTTTTCAAGTGTAAGGAAGGCATTTATGTCCAACCAGTATTGCAAGTTGCAGTCATTACACAGAAAAGTTTTAATGTATTTGAGCCATTTTTACACTGATGAATTCCAATGTCTCATTTCAGTACAAATATTCTCCAGATGTTTTTTGTTGCTCATTTAAATGAGCTGAGATGTCAAGGTGGGCAAATTCTATTGATACTCTTCAAATTCCTGCAAGGCACTTGTTACAAGCCTTCTTTTATGTCTGTAACTCAAAACAACTATATTCAGTTCAAACAGGCGTAAAATAAAAGATCTCTGTGCTTGGTCCTTAGCTGTGTTTTTATTGTGCAATTCATGCGAGTCTAATCAGCTTGGAGATTGCTCCCTGAGCAGCCTTAGAGTGGATTCCAGGATGCTTCAGGCTGGTCTGAGTTAGGTTTCCTGTACTCTTCCTCTCCTTTCCACTCTGTTGGCAGTAGCTGCCCTGCTCTCTTACCACAGTGTTAGCACAGTAGCTTAGTAAATCAGTTCAGGAAGCTGAGGGCTTTCCTCCCAGCCAATCTATACCATTTCGTTCTGCTGTTTAACTGTACCTTTGGGTGCTCCTTGACATTTTGCCTAATGCAGGCTGGCTGAAGTAGATACCATGGTGCTTCCACTGATCTGATGAAAGGTTAACCCACAAAAAAATAAGATTGGAAGGAACAAATTTCATTATTGTAACAAATTTTTTACAATAACTTCTTGAATTTACACAGTTCAGACTTGGGGAATGATGGTGCATCTTAAACTTGTAAGAACATGTTTCTCAAACCACTGATACCAGAAAGAATTAGAAAAGCCATAGTCTGAACACTTCAGTGCAACTTTTGGTACTGAAATAAGGTTTGTTATTTTTCTGGGTTTCACAGACTCTTTGTAGAGGTTACCCAGACTGCTTGGATTTTAGCCAACTTAAAAAAAAAAAAAATTCCAAGTTAGTTTGTACTTTTGTAACAATATTCTGTTTCTTCTTCTATAGTGTCTGAGAGATGTCTAGGCAACATGAAAGACACTCCAGAACACAAGGTTATAAAGTGTACAAAGTATTTATGTAATCTTCTAATACCATACCAAATGATGTGACTGCATTTAATAGTATTGACACATCTGTTAAATAACAAGGAAACTTATACTGGAGGTTCTGCAATGGAAAGCAACATTAATGTAGTTTACTGCATGTATTTCAGGATTATCCCAAAGAAAACTAAAAGGGCTAATTTCAGTATGTTCTCATCTTTTAAAATTCAAGCTTCAATCCTTTGGTTGGGATGTCTATCCATTAGCCAAAACTGTCGCCTTTGCAGGACTAGAGCCTCATACTGTTTCCCAATGTTTGGCTGCATTAGAGAGGTACAAGAACAAACTGAATGCATCATTTTCCTGATGTCTGAACTACAGAACAGTCATACTGATCTAATAGGAATAGATGTAATACCTGCGTCATTTAGTCTTTGCTAGAAGTGATGGTCTTCGATCTAGAATGCTTTGCTGAAGTAGTGGTTTTGTGGCAAAAAACCCAAACAAAACAACACAAAGAGGCAAAGAGAGGAAATTTGTAGCTGAAACTTCTCTATCACCTCAGAAAGCCCGACAGTGAACAGTGCAGAATGACACCAGTTCTTATCAGAGGAAAAGCTCGAGGCAGAGGTTCACCGATGAGCAGTTCGGAACAAAAGGCACATCCAATTTTACCTCATACTACTGCCCTGGTACCAGAAGAGGAGCCATGGTGGAACCAAGCGGCCGGTAGGGCTCACTCTAGCCCGGGGGGGTCCCCGAACCTCCCTCAGGAGGCGCGCGCCGCTTCCCGCCTTCGACCCCCTCTGCCCGCGCGCCAGAAGCGCGCGCGCACCGCCCCAGAACCGCCCTCCCCGCACCTCCCATTGGCTGCGCGAACTCTGAGCCCGCCAGTGGCGGAGCCGGGAGGCTCCAGGGGGCGGGGCCTCCCCGGGAGGTGGGCGGGGAATGCGGCCGGCGCGCGGCTCTTGTGCGGCGCGCGGCGGAGGGGAGCGCGGTGTCTCCCGCTCCGGTCGCGTCCGGGCCGGGCCGCGGAGCTGCGGCGGGGCGGGGTGGGGCGAGCCGAGCCGAGCCGTTCCCTGCAGAGGAGCCGCTCATGGCGGAGAGGTAGCGGCCGAGTCGGGGGAAGGACGAGTGGGCGGAAGCGGCCGCGAGCGCGGGCGGTTTGAAATTTTATCTCGCGCTCCCGCTACCCCGCCTCGCGGCCGCTCTGGCCCCAGGCGCGGGAAGGCGGGAAGGAGCCCTGAGGGCCGGCGGGGCCGGGACGCGGGGAATAGGCCTTCGTCGGGCATGGAGAAGAGGTAGGAAGCGCTCGGGGCTGCCCGGAGCCATCGGTGAGAGGAGCCCGCCGCTGTTTAGCGAGTTTTGCGGTGGGCAGGATGGGCTGTGGGGCGGGCTGCGGCCGCCTGCGGCGACCTCTGTCCGTACCGGTGCCCCAGAGCGTTAGCAGGCGTCCGTCGGTGTCAGGAGATTGGTTCCCTGGCCGCTCTAGCCGGGATTTTAGTTGCTGGCTAGATAAAAACTGAACCTCTAATACCTTTCTAGCTACATTTATGTTAAGTGCGTCACCATCCCTGGAGGTGTTCAAAAAACAGGTAGATGTGAGCCTTTGAGACATGGTCTAGGGGTTAGGGAGATGTTCGAAGAAGGTTGGACTAGATGATCCTAGAGGCCTTTTCCAAACTGAATGATTCTATGAGGGGGAAAAAGTTCTGGGTTTGAGGTGCTTGGGTGATTGGGGAAATTCTCATGCTTAAAGTTATTACACCCTTGTTACAGTGTTTAAAGAGATACAAGCTTTCTCATAAGCACATGGTTGCAGTACGATTAGATTTAACTCCTAAATGAATATAAATATATGGACACCAAAAGGAAGCTGCAATAAATAGCAACTTACTTAATATTGATATTTCCTTCCTTAAGTCTGGTGTGTCCAAATGTTTGGTTTTCATTCATTCAAAGCCAATGTGAAAAAGTTGCCAGAGAGATTTCCTGAACTCTACCTGTATAGAACTAAAAAACTGCACTAAATGTGTATAAAAATTGAAGAGGGTTCAAGTTGCGCTTCTACTTGAAGGTTTCCCTCTTCTTATATATGGGTTGGCTATTTTCTTTTCCTGTAGCGCCATGTCTTTGCATTAATGAATTGCTACTTCAGTTTTCAGAATAAAGTGACTGACTCCCCTGATACAATACTTAAGAATGGGTTGAACAACAGATACCGTGTGTTGGAAGTCAGCGTAATACAGAGAAATGGAAGTGACCCTGAGAAACACCTGACGATTACAGCATCTCAGTCACTGGAAGATGCAGAACTGTGCATTCTTAAGAACGGCTGGTAATCCCTACAGAAGTGTAGATGTCTGAAAAAAGGATGAAATACTGGATTATTAAGTCAATTTTCTCTGTGTTGCCTTTGAGATGAGTTTTACTGTCCTTAGAAGTGATATGAAATCCTGAAATAACCTTTATATAATGTAATATTACATCAGTAGATTAGTGTAATGGATATTAATCTTGAGGGAACTGATGTCATGTAACTTGTCTTGACTGAATATCGTTACCTGAAGGTTTTAATTTGTCTTTGTACTGACAATGAGCAAGGCAATAAACTCTAAGCAGGCTGTTCTGCTTAAGTGTTGTCTTGCAACGATTAGAAGTGTTCTTCTAAGTGATGCACACCAATTATACACAGAAATGCACAAAGCTGTATCTGTAAAAGGTGAGGTTTTATAAGTCTGTTAAAATCACCTTCGTTTGAGCTCCACTGCAAAAGTTTTTTCAAGTAAGGGTAGGATTCTGATTTAGGTGTTTGTGCATTTCATGATATGTTGCAGAAGACTAGCTTAGTTTTTTGAAACACATGGGTGTGCACATATTTTTAATTTTCTGTGCAAGTCTGAAAGATGGGAGAAAAGTGTAAGACTCCATTTCTTGAAGGAAAAAAATACTAAATACTGTGAACCTTGACACTTTTATAAATCAATGAAGTTATTTTTAGATTTTACTGAGCTTCTGAAACAAGTAGTATTAAGTAAAAAAGTAGGTCTCACATAATGAAAAAGTAGTGTGCCAGTATAGAACATAAGATACTGAAGTGACTTAATATATGGATCTGGAATGACTTGAAGTCAACAAGACTTCCCTGTGTTCAGACTGTCCTGATGCATGATCCAGTATGCAAAATTATCCAAGTTTTGCAAGTAAAAATTCCTTTCTTCGCTTTCAGAATTTAGTTAGGTCAACTTCTTAAAAAAGAATCACAATAATTTCCTGTTTCAAAGTATGTTGAATTTGATATATCAATGTATATTTTCTAATACATTGTATTGGTAGCTTGCAAATGGTTGTTCAAATGTGTTACTTTATAGGGAATCTGTTCCGGTGGTTCCAGGAGACATCATTCATTTAGAAGGGGATTGTAGCTCTGGTACCTGGATTATAAATGACCAGTCTGGATACCTGGTTCTTTATCCAGATCTGCTTCTTTCTGGCACTACGATATCAAATAGTATTCGATGTATGAGAAAAGCAGTGCTGAGTGAAAGGTTTAGGGTAAGTGTTAATTCTAGAGCATCAAGCACTTTAATGAGTTGCTGTTCCATTAAGACTGGTGGTTTAGCACAATATTAAAACCACCTGAGATGCTGTATGGCAAAATGTTGTTATTAGCTATTCATAATGTTTACAATATAGAATAACTTAGAATGGGAACCGTCTCTGGGTGAACTTCTTGTGTTTTTTTTAGAATTGCAGCTGAAATACTTGTATATTCTTAATGTAGGTAATAGGACCAAGGAAGGTCTTCCCACTTAAAATTCTATCAAGTTTATTAATAATCTCTTGCCATGTTTTGTGTGGATATGATTCCTTTGTGAGGAATATGCCTCTTGTCAACTGTATGAAAACATAACCACACTTGGCCAAGTCAAAAGCTGGGAAAAAAAAAAAAAATCCATTTCGGTTAGGAATTGATGTGGACTAACTCTAGAATCCGAATCCAGCTGCTGGAACTTGGAAAGAAGGAAAGTTTCCTGTGGTAGTATCCTTACCGATATGTGGCTGGCATGCCAGTTCCAGCTGAGGAAAACTTCCAGACGTTGTAGGGATATAAATCCAAATGGGCAAGGGAATCGTAATGGAGGTGTGAACAGGCTGGCTGGGAGCCTGTGACCGAAACAAGAAAATTAAGTACAGAAGATTAAGGCTGTGAAGTGGTGTCAGCCCTTCCTTAGAGGAGTAATGGGAACAAACTAACTGTCTGGAAGGGACTATGCAGAGGGTCCCGACTCTGGGATAACACTGCCCACCAGTTGTGAGCGCAACCCACAAGTGCCAGGTCTGTAAAACCTACCAGTGAGCACTTAAACCACGGTGGTGACTCCTGCAGAGGTCATAACTAACTACCTCTTTCACTGGTTAGGAGTCTCCAGGGCCCAGTCCTGGTGATGGTTAGATGGGTTTCTGAGCCATTTTGGTGATACTTGGAATAATTGTGTGAGTTGGTAACACACAGGAAATTGCTTCATGCAAAAAAGATCTATAAGATTGTAAAAGTAGTATTTGCATTAGGAAATACTGCTATTAATAATGCCCACAGGCAGAACTTGCTCAAAATAGATTTTAATTTGTGCCTTTGTTTCTCACCTGTCAATCACAAAGGGGTTGTATCCTAACTTTATCAGGGCTGGGACAAAAAGGAGCCATAAAGCCATAGGAGAGACCCATTTCAATTTGGCTGTTTTCACAGTCAGGTTTGAATAGATAGTAGTGAGGTGAAAGCTCTAATTATCTTGCAGTTAAATAAGTGTAGTCCAGCAAATAAAACCTAGAAATTTTATAGAAGAGTTGGCATGAATCTTCACATAGATGTATGTGTCATCAAATATCTATTGCAGGGCTCGGAGTCTGGTTCACGCCAAATGCTCATTGGTACAATTCTTCATGAAATTTTCCAGCAGTCGGTAACGAATAACTTGGCGCAAGAAAAAGTAGAACAACTAGCAAATAAAATTGTGTACGGACAAAAGTATCTCAAGGAAATGTAAGTAGTGTTGCAGGTGTCTCTTCTGTTTAGAAGACAGGGTGGGAACACTTGAACTAGCAGATAAAGTTCTAATTGAAAAAATACAGCACTAGTATCAGGAGAATATTCTGCCAAATAACCTTGTTTAATGAAGCTTGGGTGTCTTTTAGTATGATAATTCCCTGTTTCATAATGTAATTTAATTTGCCTTCCCTGCTGACCTACTTCTCTAGATCTGAACTACGCTTCTGGAGTAACTGTGTGGGGTGGTTTTCGTTCAGGCCAAGCGGGTTGGAGTGTTTGTGCCTGTAACATTAGATTTCCAACCGTGTCCCAAAGCTGAGTTAAATACGGCAAACATTATGAGTTTCAATCCTCAAGGGATGAACAAGAAACTTATGACTGACCGAGCACTGAGATGTCTGATGCTTTCATATTCTTTGTCAGGTTACTTAATGGCTCAGTTGTTAGAGAACATTTAACTCATTTTGTTTTCTGCAAAGAAATACTAGCAAAATAAATAGTCTTCATATTTCCATCAGAAAATGGCAAGATTAATGGCTGCCGGTTTTATGATTTTACTTGCAGACTTCATAGAAATCTAATGTAAGTCATGTAAAAATTTTTTAGGTCTAGAATACTATAAATTGTGTGTTGGGCAAAGTCAGTGTCTTAGCCCCAGCTAAGTCGGAAATTAAAATTGTAACAAGATTTATTCCTTCAGTTCTGTTATGAAGGCAGATATTGTCAATCGTGACTGCTAAGGTTACTTAAAGGCTTTTGTGTCACTCAGGGCCTCTCTGCAACTCTTAATTTGCAATTCCTCTTTGCATATATAGGCTACTATTTGTTGGGCTTGAAAAGTAAGTTACATAAGGCTACTGGATGTGGTCATTTGCACTTGTATGAACCTTTTCATGCAAAAGCCACTTGTATTTCTCTGTTGCTGTAGAATAATGACATTATTTCCAGTGAATGCCAGCACTGAATTATCTAATGCCACGTGAATAGGTTCCGTTTAAGGATGCTTCTGCTTTCTTGTGTATTTGTAACTGTGGCAACTACAGAGTATCACGATTCCTTTCCTGTCAAAATGTATGTGAGGAATAAGTAGTATTCAGACAAGTATGTCAGTGTATTCAGACGAGAAGCAAATGGTCTCTCGATGTTTTTTAATCTTTTGAAATTTTGAAGCTTTTGGAAAAAAGCATAACCATAGCCATTTTAAGATGCATGAGTCTGGTACTCCTTTCTTGCAGTCTACCAATTTTGTTTCATCACATCTGCCATGCTGAATTTTTCATTATGCTACACCTGTCATCTCAAAAATTACATCAGAAATGAACAAAGTGTATTCTGTCAGTTGTAATGGAAGTACAGTTATAATTTTATGAATTGAGTTGGATCTCGGTGAGTCTGTCATTATCTGCAATTTATAGATGTTTATTAAAACTTGACAGTTCTTTCCATTAATCTCGTTCCTGCTTGAGTCAAAATCCTGTTAGTACTAGCAGCAAATCTAATGTTTCTGTCTCCTTAATGTGCATGGCTTTATTTTTTAGGTATCTCTTAAATCTGAAACAAGCAGAAATAATGCAGGAAGTGCAAGAATACTTGCCATCGTTTTTTAAATGGGCAGAAGACTTCATGCACAATCCAGCTAATCAAAATAAAATGCAACTGAAACTGTAAGAAGCCAGAATTAAAATTTAAATCCCTTCTATGCTGCATATCTTGTTTGGTTCAGTGTTAATTTTCAAAACAACACTTTTAATGCAAATCCTTTCAGTGATGTGGAGGTAATTCATGGCCTCACTGCCAAAATAGCTAATCCTGAGCTGCATGTTTAGCTGCTATTGTGAGTGCTGGGGAAGACAGTAAGGCTGAGGGTGAACTGACATAAAAATCTTACTGGTCTTAACATCCTTGTAATCAGTATCGTACAAAGTAGAAATTTCAGTAATGAGAAAAATGAGCATATCTGCTCTACTGACTAAGCTAGAAGTTACTGTGAATATGTGCAAGACTACCAATCAGAATGTGAAGCTATTTATGAATCAGAAGTAATTCCTCTCTAAGATAACAGCTGATCAGTGAAATGATGATTTCACTCAATTGCTGCTGAGCTTTTGTGTCTGGCTTTTCTTGCTGTTAATTGTGACAGCCACTGGGCATTAAAGTTTTAAGTGAAATGGCAGCAGGTCTGAGTGCAATCAGTACTATTTTCCAGTGTGTATCAGTAAACTTTTTGAAGGAATGAAGTGTTTTACAGTGTAGTTATTCAGAAAAGACCAACTATTAAAAACAGTTTAAGATTGTTTTTGAACTTTGAAATTTAGGTGAAAAACAAAACTATATGCCAATGTGCAATTTGAAGTAACTTTCTGATATGATGCTTCTGCTGTTAACAGATAGTTTGACTGAGACGCAAGGTGCTTTATTTCTAAAGTTAGTGCCTGAAGAGGCCCTGTAATGCAAAAGGATTAAATATTTACTTAAAACACGTTGGATATTTAAATATTAAGAATTAAGGGGATTTGTGAACTTCTGACTTGATTTTCTTCCTAGGTCAAGCGGTGAAAAAAGAGAAGATTTCTCTTCTAAAATAGAGATTGTCGATATCTTGGACATTGAAGAGAATATCTGGTCTCCCAGGTTTGGATTGAAGGGAAAGATTGATGTTACAGCCAGGGTGAAAATCCATCGGCAGTCTGGAGTACAGTCTAGGATAATGCCATTAGAGCTCAAGTCTGGCAAGGAATCTAACTCCATAGAGCATAGAAGTCAGGTACAGACCCCAGATGTCTAATTTCACTCTCAGTAGCTATGTATGCTTTTTAAAATGTTACTAGAGGACCTATTTTGTCTTATGAATGTGAAACACTTTGTATGTGGTGTAATTCCTGGCATGCCCAAAGCTGCTGACATAAAATGGAAGTGAACTGGGAAGTGATAATTACACACATTTACCACTTTCAAACACGTTTATAGTTTTTTATCCTCAAATATCTGTTCTTTAGTCTCTTCTTCCTACATTCAAGTATTGGGTTGAGGTAAACCGCTTCAGTAATTAATGTAAAATCTTTCCAGAGAGCTGGCCTGATCTAGAGGTAGTAGCCTTGTTACAAGCTTTTGTTAAGGCATATGCCTTTTGATGGACATCCCTGGTTAAGTGCTTACTACTTGTGGCTTATTGATTATTTGTGATGGTAATGGCTGCTGAACTGTATAAATTATGGAAAAACTACATAAAGCTTATAATGAATTTTGGTTTTAACATGTTTTAATAAGACCATATATGATATTTGCAGGTTATTCTGTATACATTGTTGAATTTAGAACGAAGAGTAGATCCTGAAGCTGGATTTCTTCTTTATCTTAAAACTGGTACTATGTACCCTGTTTCTGGAGCTCGCATGGACCGGAGAGGTAAAGGTGTTCCCTTTCCCCAGAAACCATAATTATCTTAATTGAAACGCAACATTTCAGTAATAGTGATAAGCTTTACTCTCATGAATGTATCTGGACATAGCAATGTGTCGCTTGTTATGTTATTAATTCAAATAAGCTTATGTTAAAAACATAATTGTTTTATTAATACACCACTAGAACTTTTCTATATGAATATTCACATTTGAGCTGACTAAAAAGTTGATGGTTAGTTATTCCTGAGTTAGAAAACATTACCAAAAAACCCTCAAAACCATTGGCTTAGTTTGTTCTTTTTCTCTGACAGAATTAATGAAGTTAAGAAACCATCTGGCCTTCTACTTAACGCACAGTACATATAAATCTGCTGTGGGCAGACAGCATTCACAGCTTGCTGCTTTGCCTCCTGTAATTGATGACAGTCAAGCCTGTAAATATTGCTCCCAAATACACAACTGCTTTCTATACAGCAGGTAAAATACTAAGTTTGACTCGTGTTTTTAAATAAGCTTGAATAATTGTATCTTTTAAACAGTGATTTAATCTTTGTGGTTTACAGTTTCTTTCTTTATTGAGGACTCCTGTACCCCTCAAGAATGTTCTGTAGACCCCACTGAAACTTATAGTGCAAGTCCTTGATCTCACAGAAACTTTGTTCAAGCACACTTGCTGCAAGGCAAAATCAGAGCTAAATCTCAACAAAATACTTGATGAAGATAACCAAGTTGTTATGTCTAATAATAATTATGATTTTAAAAAGCTATATTGTTGCAACTCTTGGAAATAGGTGGTCTTTTGAAGCTGGATTATGGTTGGACAACTTTGTTTCTGTAGAAGATTGTTTCCCTCTAGGATATTGCATAAATGATACATTGATATTACGCTGCTGAAGTGTTATTGTATACCCTGTTAAAGGGAAGTCATGGGCAACTACTTGCTAAATTTTCACAAAGTTCTTGAATTGTTTTAGAAAACATCACAAATTTTAGTCTTGTCTTAATACTGCACAAAAAACAGAACTGAAGGGATCAAAAGAGATGTGTTGAAACAAGAGAGCAGGATTATTACTGACTGGGTAGCTATCAATATCTGAACTAACTTTTTTCTTTGGCTGCATTTTATGTGCATGGAATTGGGTATAATGTCTATTGATACTTAGTTTTGAGATAAATTGAATTCTGCTTGTGTATTAACTATTAAATAAATCTTCTTTGCTTAGCTCAATCTCAATAGTATTTGTATGTTAGAAAAAAGGAATAAAAGATCACCTATCTAAACATTCAGTACTAAGTTCGAAATGTTTTTAATTGGTCTTTGATTAACTTATTGTCCTTAATAGTTCAAAATCAGGAAGATGATATAAAGTTACTAATATGGGATTGTTTATATGAACAAAGGCTACAGATTAATCTGATATGTTACAGAACATATTTAGATTGGCTCTATGTACACATAGACTTGCAAGAAAAAAAGACACAAGGTGACTCTTTCCTGTGTTTGGTTCTGCTTGCAGAGCTGTAGAACAAAAGATGGCCAGTATGTCTTTTCCTCCTGCTATGGTACCTGTTATTGAAAGAGAGACCCAGCACCTGAAACCCTCCCACTTAGAGTATTTCAGCCTGTGGTATCTCATGTTAACCTTGGAGCTGCAAAGCGGAGAGTGTAAAAAGGGATATAAAAATATATGGATGATACCTTCTGTGGAAAGGTAAGATGTAATCTCTAACCTCATACAAACAATGTTTCTGTCAGTAACTGGAATTGAGGCATTGTCAACTTGTGTTTTCTCTACAAAGAACACTAGATGTTTTCTAGTGCTTATAGAAATAGTTAAATATTACTTGCATAGGTAGTTTTTTTGTGAGGTGTGACCTAATGGAGACATTAGCCTAATGGATTTACTGGGCTTGTATTTGTGATATGACATTCATTTTTTTTTTTTTTAAGTCACACATAGGAAGCAGCAAACTAATAGCCTCAGTCTTCAGAAGCAAAAGTGGTATAATTCTGTTCTGTGTCTCTGGGGGCTGTTGTGCTGGTTCAGCCATCATCACTTTATGCTGCCATCAGTTGCCTGATCACACAGGCCAACACTGAACTCACCAACAGCCCCTCACAAATCTTCTTTCAG
>JAVSBS010023045.1:2693-32940 GCA_033124195.1 Coracias cyanogaster
CATAATTTATTTACTGGCACGATGAAGTCTGGAAACCTTCAATGAAAGACAGCAATTAAGGGACACAACACTAAAACCAAAGAAGAGGTAAGAAAAGAAGAAATATTACTGAAAAGAGGCAAAAAAGCTTTTTCTACTTTTTAAAAGGAGTGAACATGAATGATAAAAAATCCAGCATGGATTTGAGGTTAAGGATCGACAGGAGATAAGGAGCTTAAGCCCATTGCATTAGCACCAACTGGTGCTATGCATATGCTCCTGTGACATCTCATGTAGCTGGGCTTGTGTAACTGCACGGTATGCCCAGGCACCAGAGAGGGGAGGGAAAGCAATCAATTTATCAGCTGGGTGCACCACAAACTCTGGCTTTCTAGTTTGTCCCACAGTTTAAGTAAAACCAATGAGATCTTATCAGTGCTTTGATTAGATACAGAGCACACCCTTATCCTTTTCCAGGCAGAATTAACCTTTCTACTGAGGAAGTGGTCCTGCCTTAGCTTACCTAGGTGAGTTGCTTTTATTTGCAACTGAATTAAAATCAGTACAAGAACCACTGTGAATATTCTTATTCAGATGGAAATCAGGTTATTTAAAATATTTAATTTCTGAGTAAAAGAAGTCACACTTCAACCGAAAAAAACTTCAAACCCTACATAAGCACTGGGAAAAAACTCCTAAAAAAGAACTCTTTTGGTTAAACTGGTGCAAGTTGGGGAATAGATAGGCTCTCATTCAAGGGAGGGATATCTCAATTTCTAGTGTCCTCATGCCAGCAAAACTCTTAACAATAAATTCCTCAGAATAGGAGTTCTACTTGAGTAATTTTTATAGGAGCAGGCTCTGGTTTTCTCTGCTGACTGTGCTAACAAGAGTGTCAGCTGTGATTTTGGTTCTTGTGATATGGATTAGATCCAAGCTGAGTTTGATTTTTTTCCAAGTCAATTATGAATTATCTGAGAACCAAAGCAGCCAAATAAAATCATTCTGAACTTGAAAAAGAAATTAAATTGCTTGTATATTTAAGAAAGAAGACAATCTTTCAGTTTTTAACACGTAGGAAACAAATTTATTTTATGGTTCTGGCTATTAATAAGAAGATGCTCTGATATTACACTGAAGAAGGGTCAGTTAAATAAAGAGAAATGGAAGCAGAGAGGAAGAAACTATGCAACTGAAACTTTTAATAGGCAAATTATTTTGTAGCATTTCAAGCCATGTACTTACAAACATGTTTCCCTATGCAAAAAAAAAACAAACCCAAAATCTAACAAACCAGCACCACTCCAAAAACGGTATCTTGAGGCCTTGAGGTATGGAAGAGATGAGTAGTTTGGTTTTACCATAGGAGCATAAAGCAACTTCTGAGTCTTGCCCAGCTCTATTTGCTCCGTGGCACTCTGCTTTCCTATCTCAAGCTTTACTATCAGTGCAACTGGAATAAATAATGTGCAAGGCTTGATGTTAACGGATTTGAAGGACAAGCATTTCTGACTAAAATTATTTTAATCTCACCTACCTACATCAGTAGAGATGAAACAATAGATATGTCTTCACCCTATCCATAGCACAACTTTCATTGTCTGCTGCTGTACTACTGCAAGCAGGTGAAATATGCTACAATACTTTCTATTCTGAACATGGGCTAAGGGATTGAAAACTGTGCTGAGAGATCTATAGGTGTGCCAACTTTTTTTTTTTTACATCCACAAAGACAAAGATCCAGTTATAACAAAAGCTAAGCATAACTGATGTTACACTCCAGCTGATGGTAGTGATAAAATGCTATCGGACTTTAGTGGGATAAAATTTTTACCTTAGAATTTTAAAAATGAATTTGTTTTGTTCTTTCAATGGAACAGAAATATGAGGGAAACAAACGAATTATATTTCATCTGCAGTTTCATTTATGAATCCTTTGCATCTACTGTATCTTCATTTTATTTCCTTCATATGATACATATAAGCAGAGTTTTATTGATCTCCTTTTTAACATTCTCTCTGTATTTTCCTGGGAATAGATCTGCTTCTAAATCAGTCAGATATTGCAAGTCATCAAATATTTAATGATTTTTCCAGTCTTTGTGCCTTGAAATAATTCTGAAAAATGATTTATGTGTCCATTACTACAGTATTGTTTGCTCAGTGGCAAAGGTAAAGTTTAAATAATGCAAATGTGGCAGAATATTAAGAGATTTTTAAAGCTGTAATTTGTCAAAGGTTGAATTACTAAAATGTTATTTTACAAAGCCATATTTATTACAATCTCCCCCACCCTTCTGTGTATTGGACTATGATACATTTTCCCCCTTCTTTCTTATGCACAAAATGTCACCCAAGTTTATTACTATTTAAATTTTTATTTTATCATCAAGAAAATATTACTTTATTTCACTTCTGGCCTTCACATAATCTTTTCTTTCAGACTTACTCATTATTAATGGAAAAATTTCCTAATATTAAAATAAAGGGATTTGTAGCTATTGAGCAGTTTATGTCACATGAAATGAATAGAAAATATAGTTCAGCAAGGCTGCATTTAACTAAATCACCCCTGTCCACAGTATGCTTTCTAATAATAGCTACTAATTTACAAATTAATTCTGTGCATTAAAGAAGAACTAATTATGCCAGTAATATCCAGGTAAAGTTGCCAAGATTACGGTAGTGATCATGTTATTGGAAGAGAGGGAGGCAGTATAGACGCAGCAGCATTGATTTATGTGCAGATATGAACTTTCTCTTCAGCGTAGCATGTTGTGAAGAAAAGACAGTTTTCACAGCCCCAAATCCAGCCAGTTCCAACATTGAAAGGGATTTAATGTCTTAGTCATCCAAGACACCCCTTTGATTTCTTTGGAGAATAAAAGGTCTAAGAATAAAATATTCTTTCATTTCAGAATGCTAGAAATTTTGTCGATTCCAAAAGGGTGAGAAATCTATATGAGGTGGGATCAAATCCTTAAAATTTGTGAATTACTTCTATTCTGAGGGAGGGAAGAGAGTTCATAAATAAGGATGGGTTCCTGCTGGGCTAAATATTTTTATTTTGTCTTTAACATCATCAATTCGTAGTCTCTTTCTCAGTTAAAGCTTCTGAGAGACAGCAAAACAAGGTATGAAGTCTCCTGGGGGTAATGAATGCTACACCATGCCTTATAAATTTTTCTTTAGAATCCCTCAGTCTTAGTAATGTGATGATCCGTTTATAGAAGCTGAGAAGACCCCACACAGCTTGTGCTGTTTAGCCCTCATTCTGCTGAGATGTTTAAACAATGATTTTCAGCTAAACTTGTTCAATGACCAAGTTTGACAAAGAGGCTGTAGGTCACATTGCACATGCTCTCCTTTTCCAAACTGAAAGGAAGATGGTAACCACAGATACCCAGAAGAAGCAATCAAAGGCAGTGCCTGGCAACCTTGTCTAAGATTTGTGGAGGATGAGGTAAACAATGCTATGAGTTGAAAGATCCCATGTTAATATTTGTTTGCCTCCTAAAGGGGACCATAAAAAACCAGCACAAACACCAACCTGTCATTGCCAAGCAAGAGGAAACAAGAAGACACAGTGAGGACTCAGAAGCTGTTGTTCCTTGCCCTCTGGGCTGCAACAAGAAAGACACATTCACCTTGCTGCATGTGAGTATGTTGGTTTGAGAGAATATGCAAGTGTGACCTGTGAGTGACTATCACTTCTCCTTCCATAAGGTCTTACCCTGAGTCTTGTTACACTAACTACTGAGACAGTCATGAACACAACCTAGGCAAACAGTCCATGGAAAGGCAACTATGAGGGGGTCTTGCTTCAAACCCAAGGAATTGCTTCAGAGCAATTTTACATCTTTTCCTTAATTGTTTTTGGAACTGAATAGGGTGAGGTTTTTAACTGAAATTTTATAAAAGCAACCCTCAAGCAGAGAAGTACCAATAACATGAGCATGGAGGGTTAAAGCCTGGCAATTTTAGAAGCAACAGTAACAGCTACTGAGCTTCATTAATGCTCATTAATGGTTACTCTCACTACTGGGCAATGACAGATATTTGTTAGTTCATTGGTGTGAGAAGTCTGGCTTTAAAATTGATTCAAAAATTTTCTTGAAAGCTGTCACTCATATTTTAGGCAGCATGGTGCTGAACAAGAGCCTGTATAGGAGAACCTCTGTAACTGACTAGACTGTACACTTTTCTGGGTACTAGACTGTGCTATGGACTAGTCACAGCACAGACAAAGAAGGGTGGGGACAGAAAGAAGGAAAGCACAAAGAAGGAAGGAGGAAGAAAAGGATGAATGGATGTATGTGTGCTTGCTTTTTCATAATCCATCGGGAAAGAACAAAACACATCTTTATCCTGCCTTTTGCTCTTAGACTTTTCAATGGTCTTTCAAATCCAGTGCCCACTTTTGTTCCAAACATGGTCAATGGTTTTTGATTCATTGTTTCCCCCTATAAGTATACACATTTATCCAAACAAAGGTAGTACAAGGGACCTAGAGAATATCTACATCTCTTTTTGAAGGAGTTGCTGTCTGAAGCCCTATTTCCAAATCCAAGATTTACTTTCCTTTCCTGTCAGACAGTCTTGATTACCAAGTTAGAGAAATTGATTCATGACGAAAGGTTAAGAAGCTAAATAAAAATAGCTTGACTGCACAATGACTTAGACAGATGGGAACATCATAATAGGCTGCAGAGTACTATTGCACTGAGAAGGAAGGGCCTCTAGGGAAAGCCATAAAACATAATCTGGCCCATTTTGAGTCTTCCAATTGTCACCAGAATCGTGATGGTAAAAAACAAGCAGGTGGCTGCTTTACATACTGTTTTGAATTTAAACAAGTCTCAGTAGAAGCACTTTGTCAGTTAGGGGTTATCATAACAGTGCAATATTTGCCCTGTTACTTTAGATCAAAGCTCTATGCAGGTGCAAATCCTGCCTCCTACAATGCTGTGAAGTGGATTCTGTGGAGCTGAGCAAATGTGCAGTGTTCCTGGTCTTCTCCCAGTTCCCAGTACTTTGTGGCATAGGGTTTTCTTGAGGTTTTATTAAGACCATTATGTTTAACTGCAAGTTACATTAGCCCTCCATTATTCATTTACTTTTAAGATCATTAAAAATTTTGACATTGGGAGTGATTTCCCCATTTTAGTTATGAGTGCAGTGCAACTGTTGTCTAATCAGTAGATTGTGTATTCTTGGCTGTTGTGTTAAAAGATAAAATAGTTGTTTTTCCACTTGTACAGACCTTGAAATTAGGCTTTATTTCACTTGCCTGTTTCCAGGCTAAAAGGTCATGGTCTGTGTGGTCTCTTCTCTTAAACTCCTTCCCTAAGCAGCTGTTCCACACTTCCCATTATCTTTATTGCCTTTCTTTGTCCCCTTTTTCAACTATGTTCAAAATGTGCACCCACTACTCAATGATGTGAGGCTGTCATGAACTCTAATCCTTTTGTTAGTGTGTTGAGTACTGCTGAGCAGAGATGACATATTCATAGTGCTATACTGTGACCCAGCACCTCTTTCATACACAGTGGGAGTAAATCATATTTTGTTTGCATTAGTTTGATTGTTTTGGCCCAGGTGTCTTACTTAGAAGCACTGGGTTTTGAAAATGGATTATCTTCTGTCCCAGTCTCATATTTGTAGAAATGCAGCTGGGAGAGAGAACTCTTTTACTTCTCTCCCACCAAGTACCACGAAGATGATTTTTCTTTCCTTCTCCAGAGTTAAGGTTATACAGAGATGGTGGGTTTCAAAAGGTTATTTCTTGCCTTGCTGCAAGAGCCAAAGCTGTGGAATAACTGGACAGGCAAGAATTCTCATTTTCTATATTCTTTCCCCATGTGAAATAGCTTGCTGCATTCAGGAGCAGCTGTAATATGAGAAAGATAAAGAGAAGGGAGGATTTATATGGGTGGAAAAGAAAGAGAGAAGTAGTAGATTTACGCAGAGGGAGTTGGCAAGAGGGACAAGACGAGGCCGTTCACTGCAGCAATGCTTTTGGTAAAATACCCATGGATTACTTTAGACTGTGTGGAATACACAAAGGATTGACAGAGTTAGAAGCTATTCAGCACAGATATAAAAGCAAAGTTCAATTAAACCCAAGTTACCCAAGTTTGCTAAGAACTTTGTCAATACGGCCACAGAGCTTTCTTTTGTAATGAATATATTTTCAATGTATGGAGTAGCATATATTTTTTCTAAAATGTCTCTGATAAAACCTCTTTAAAACTGAAAGGACTCCAAATTCTATTTATGTCAATACCTTCCTAAGCAAGTAGTACCTGTGGAAGAACATGTTCTCTCTAAAAATAAACCTTTTTTATTAAAAGATACTGGCAAGATTAGAAGAATACAGGAATCTGAGAAAAAGTGCATTAGTATACATACATAGTTTGTGCTATTCAAAAGCTGTCATAGTATATTTAAAAATTGATGTTCAGGCAATTAACATTAATTCTAACATCTCCAACTATAATTTAACTGAAGCTTTATGGCTGAGACACAAGATAAAGAAAACGTCAAGCAGTCACAGTTCTTTAGGAAATGCAAAAGGGAGGATGCAACTTGAACATGTCACAGTGCTCATTTCACTTCATAATCTTCCAGAGGTTTTCCAGGAAAAATACTCTAAAATACCTGTATTTTGATTCTTATGTATGTAAAAGAACATCTGCCACTGTTATCTCTGTGAGCTGCAAAACCATTGTTGTTTGAGAAAGGTTTCCCTAAGCAAAAAAAAAAAATACTGCCTAGTATAATAAGATGCAAAACTGTTCAGAAAGAGCACATTTCAAATGAAATCCTAAAAAGAAATTATGATTTTCAACAAAATCATGACATGCATATAAGCACTTACACAGACAAAATAATGCACTTGCATTGACAGCATTACAGCGGACACTGTGCGTAACATTTCCAAAATTACTGACAAGTGATGCTGGGCAGCTTTGTAAAAACTATTTTTCCTAATAGAAATGCACCTTAACATTTGTGAAATACATTATAAATATGGATTTTGTCTAAATATTTTGGCTGGTATTTTTTAATTAAAATAACTAGTATAATTGTAACCTAAAAAAAAATATCAGCTTACCAAGCGTTTAGTTGCAGAGTATCAGCTGCTACCACTTCTAACTGATTTCTCTGTTTTCCTGTAATCAAATTACAAATGGAGGCCATGTTTTTTTCATAATATATAATTGGATTCAGACAAAGAGATCCATTGTAATTTGATACACTCTTAAACTCTGTGCTTTCTTCCCCTCTCTGGCCTAGTGGGGAAAAAGACAAGTGTAGCATCAATTCCAGATTTATTATTTGTTTTAGAAGCAAATTTATCTCTACAGACCTGGATCTCTTTAGTACAGGAATGCTGAATTAAGACACTGATGAACATGAATCTTTTTCTAGATTAAAGAAATGATTCATTAACTATTTTGCTGTTTTCCTCTACAGGAGCAATTCCAGGCTCTCCTGGTTAATATACAGCGTTACAAAAAAAGATAGTTCAAACACTGCATGCAAATGCTTTCCTTTTGTAGCATGCTATTTTAGGCATTCTTCATTTTCAGGATTCCTTGACTTTGTGATAAGACTAAACAATAATTTAATACTATGGCTAAATACTGATTTGTAACTTCCATTTTAAAATCAGTGGTATTTTTACACAATGCTTCAGAAGGAAGAACAGTGAAGCATCCTTCTAATTACTGTCTTTCATGTTACTGAAACTACAAGAAATTATGAAATATGATTGATATTGGGATACACTGTGTATGCCATATCCATGAATGGCTTAACTTTTTATCTTTTCTGTTATTTTTCAAGTTCTTGCTAATTCTTTTCTTTATGATGGAATATCAGCCAATGAATGAGATAGAAAGAATCAATTCATCATATCACTACAATATTTTTTGTATTTAATTTTTGCTCTAGACAAAATTATGTGCTGTACTACTTCTTTTCTTGTGAATCAGGTGTACATTACTCATCTTTACAGCCAGTCCCTTAAAAGTGAAGCCTATTTATCATCTCTCATTTGGACTGACAATGTCAAAAGCTGCTTCCGCTAACCCCACATCCTCCATAACTTGCTTTAATTTACCTACACGTATCTTGTGCTGCCCTTTTTCTTGGAGTGATATGATTTTGGGGTATTTAGAATGTATTGGGATTTTTAAAAATTATTTTTTCCAACCCTGTCTGCAAAGCAGCTTCATTGTTCTTTTTTAAGCTCTCCTTTGCATGTGGTGACTACCAAAGCCTACAAAAATGGTTAAGCCACTGCCAGTCTGAGGGCTTTGCTTTTTCCATTGACTTTTGCACTGAAATGTTGAACGTCTTTCATAAGCTCAGGACTTCAAGCCTGACTGAGAATGACAAACAAAAATCAGTTTCAGAGCAAAGCGACTCTCTTTCTTTGAATGAGAAACAAAATTGCAGTAAAAGCAAATGCTGGTGAATGTATTGGACCAGACTGAAAGAGCCAAGGGGAAGTACCTCAGAGCACTGTTTTTAAAGTGAAGTTGTTGGAAGTGTTACCTTTTCAATGAAATCTAAGGAATTCAAATCAGACCATGCTGCTGGCTTACCGACCTGCACGCTGGCTGAGCCCCCTCAAGCTTGGAGGGTCTCATTTAATAACTTACAGGACTAACAGGCACTAGCTGTGACAAAGAGCATGTGTCTCAAATAAAAAATGCTTATTCTTTCCAGGATCTTTTCATGCTTAAAGACTAGCACTTAAAGACTGAGCACTCTCTTCAGGGTCCAGTTTTACCCCAAGCAAGGCCAGGCAGATCCACTTTGGCTTAATGTGTGCTATTTGGGCTGCAGTGTCAGGGAATTAGCTTTGCTGCCATAAAAGCAGTTCAGTAAGGTCCCTTTTTTCAAGACACAGAGAAGCAAAACTTACTTGTCCATATTTATGTGCACTGTATTTTTTTCTGAAGTGATCAAAGAAGCACTTGCTAGGAGCAAAAATTGTTATTGTCCACAATACCTAAAAGAATAAATAAGGATTTGGATTTTAGAATATTTTTGTCTGGCCAAATTGATGCAGTGTGCAATGTTCATAACCTGGAGGGAAAGATTCTGACAGCTAATTTGACAGTTGTGGAAGACAAAGGACATGAAGTGAACTGGGATGATGTACAGTGGTAAGGTTCAGAGCCTGAGGCTGCAGCCCTTGGGGCAGCTAAGTAATGAATAGGACTATAGTCAGTATGATTTCAGAGTCAGCAGCCTCTTCCCACTGACTTTGATGAAAATCCAAGTCAATCGCTGGGAGGAATCCCACGTAAAATGATGTTTCCATTTGGCCTTCATATTGTCATTACATGCACAATGACTACCACACAGAACAATGTGTAAACCCTGGGAAAGGCGAGACCTTGTAGAGGGAGGGATTAATTTCACCTAATGCTAGGTAGTCTATAAGGTCAGTATCTGACCTAAGCTCGTTGTTCGGGCTCTTACTTATCAGCAGGAAAGGCAGTGAGAGTGAGAACATTCTATAGAATGTGATCTATTTTATGTACCTTAAACATCCATTTCAGGATAGAGTGGGTGAATTGCCCTGGAGGTGCCTCACTTTTTCTTTTTTTTTTTTTTTCAGTGATTAGACTGCTCTTCCAGGCAAGATGTTTAATTTCTGATTGGCTAAGGTAAAGTAAATTGAACCTTGTGGTATCTGTAACCAGCCAAACATATTTTGTTGTGTTCCCTAGTTATGCATGCACAGTAACTTCTTGTACCATGCATTTTAGTTATATTATTACTTATACAATATTTAAAAACTATTCTTACACTTTGTCAATTCTTCAAATTAAAATGATAAAGAATAAAATAATAATATTGATTGTTAATTATATTTATCTTCTTAGCTTGCTTGTGTAGTGTGTTTTCATGCAGATCAAAGCTTAACAGGAAACATGAAATATTGTCATGTGTGGAAACAAGGAAATGAGGCTTGCAGGAGTCAAAAGGCACAGAAGGTTTATTCACAAAAATAAAGAAAACCTTGCTTTTTCTAAGCAACACATTTTCATTTCCTGTTTTCTTCTCAATAATTGCAAAGACTCTGGAAGTCTTCAGGCATTTTGCAAGTGATATAAAGGGTACAAAGCATTACAGCAATAGTATTCCCAGGTTTTTTTTTACTTTTCTGAACAAAGCCCATCTGTTTCTTTTTTAAATAGGTGTGATCCTCCCTTAGGCTGACTGTCTTGTATTCGGAGCGGGTTTTGCCATTAACTACAACAGGACTCAATTCTAGATAATCAGCAGAGGCAGGCTGTATGTAGAAAGGTGTCTTGTTGCAGGCAGCTCAATGTGGGATGCAGCTTTGTGAAATAAAATTTACTTTCCTTTGTCATATGCTGGCAGATAGAGTCAGGAAAAGAGGCAAGTGATGCATACCTGGATTAGGTAGTGGGAGAGAAAAAACTGTACTATAAAGCTGGCTGATGGATAGCATCATGGCCAGGAATGATCACCAGCAACTGGTAAGGCAAATAAACAAAGACACAAAAAACCTCCCAAAGGCCAGTGGAGACTGTGCAAGGCCTGATTAAACTTTTGTGGTTTTTATGTCTTCTGAAGAGTCAAGTTGTAAGCAGGCACTCTTCCATGAAGAGGGTGTTTGAGGAGTGAACATGCTATGGTTGGCATCCAGCAAGCTAGTACTGGCAGTTTGGCTGGTGTTTCCAGCTCCCAGAGGCCAGAGAGAAATTGTCTGTCCTGAAAGCCCATAGACAGGAGCATTGGTTGGTCTGTGCTAAGGTGTGGAAGTTTGGGTCACCTGTACATCTGGACACCTTACCAGCAGTGTGGTAAATGGCCTACAGTTGGTGCTGTATCATATCATATCATATCATACAATTTATGAAGTATTTTATCACTCAAGAGCTTAATCCAGTTACTAATACTTCACAGGGCATCACTGAAGACTTAGGTAGTGCCATAGGCATGTTAAAGACTGGGAGAGGGAAGTGGTGAGCTAGAAGCCACATCTGAACCAAGAGCATCCATGCTCCATAAAAAACTATGGATTCTTGGACTTTTGAACTTCGAGGTTGAGGGCTGTAACCACTCCATGCTATTGTGTCCAGTCTTGTGAGCTCCCTGATTGTGACTTCTTATAATCATCCAACTGATCTAAGAACTCAAGTTCCATTGACTTTGATGTGCCTGGAATACCTGCCTGTATTTTTTCCTTGATAGCAGGAAGACTGGGGAGAGAAGCGGCTGCACTGGTGTCTCCACAAGTATTTGATTTTCTCTTTGAAACAGTAGCTATGACTCTCAGAGGGGGATACTGATTACATTCTTGGAATGTGTAAATAATAAAACAACCCTTGTGATCAGTTTAAAAATGTATAAAAACACACTTGCCTTCAGGAAAGTTAATGTTCAAGTTTCATTTCCTCTAGAGACAAATATCAATTCAGAGAAAAGAACAAACCAGGTTACTGTAAGAGTGTGGGGTCATTGTCATGTAATTCTAGACGTTGCAAAAACTGGAATATTAAATCTCACTCGGTGGAGAGATGGATGCAGACCGAGGGCAACCTAGAGGGAAATAAGATTGAACTAATGAAAGTTTGCTCTCTCAGTAGTATGTAAAGAATGTCTTCAATATTGTGCTCACTAAAATAGTGTCTCTGGGCAATGTGAGAATAATCATAGGCAGAAATTACACTTCCCTCCTAGAATCACATGGACAAGAATATAAACTGTGTCTGAAAGAACATGCTCTGTAGATTTCAGCAAGCTATCTCACTCTTAATGACATTTGAGTATCTTCTGAGATTTCCTGATCTAATGAGATTTTGGGCTGGGCTAGAGGATGTCTTTATTTCCTTGAATCCTGTGGAACTGCTGATTACTGCCCAATTTTCTTCCCTGTTCATATTTGGTTTTGTGGCGGTTCTGCACTGGAGTTGTTAGAACAATATATCTGACTACACCTCTTCTGACAGAGCTATGAGATACACTTTGAAAAATTAAACTAAAATTTACCCAGGTGAACTAACCCCTGAGAATCATCCTTTCAATTTTCAAGACAAGACTGGAACAGTGAATGCTGTTTCTCTTTATAAAAGAAAACTTGTAGGAAGTAGTATTATCCTAAGGCAAAAATCACAGAATCACAGAATAATTGAGGCTGGAAGGGACCTCTGGATATCACCTATCCCAGATCCTCAGCTCAGAGCAGGGCTGGATAAACCACATTGCTCAGGGCCATGTCCAGCTAGCTGGGTTTGGATTATCTCCAAGGATGGAGAGTCCATAACCTCTCTGGACAACCTGTTCATATGTGTGATCACCCTCAGTGTAAAACAGCTTTTTCTTACATTTAAATGGAATTTCCTCTATTTCAATTTGTGTCCATTTCCTCTTGTCACCCCCTGACTGAGGGTGCACTCTGTCCCCTCATCTAGGTCATTAATGAAGATGTTAAACAGTATAGGACCCAGTATTGGCCCTGCACTACACCATTACTCTGCAGCCAACTGGGCTTTGTGCCACTGATCACAATCCTTTGAGTCTGGCAGTTCAGCCACTTTTCAGTTCACTTCACTGTCCATTTATCTAGTCTGTACTTCATCAGTTAATCTATGAGGTTGTTATGAGAGGTGATGTTGAAAGCCTTACCAAAGTTGACATAAAAACCATCCATTGCTCTCTCTTTGACTATGAAGCCAGTCATCACATGTAGAAGGCAATGAGGTTGATCAAACATGGTTTCTCCTTTATAAATCCATGCTGACATGGTTTCAGGATTAGTTGCTTCACCACCTTCCCAGATGTCTAGGCAAGGCTGACAAGCCTTTAGCTCCCATAATCCTCCTTCAGGCTCAGGAAGCCTCTCCCAATTAGTATGACTTTCAGAGTGGCCTCTTGAAGACATCTGCCAGCTCCCTCAGTGCTTGTGGGAGCGCTAGTTCCATGGATTTGTGCATGCCCAGTTTGTTTAAATGTTCTCTAACTCGATCCTCTTCCATCAAGAACAATTCTGCCTTGCTCCACACTTTCCCACTGGTGTCATGAGCATGGGATTCCTGAAGACTAGTCTCCCTTGTAAAGATCAAGGCAAACAAGGCCTTGGGAACCTCCATCTTTTCCATGTACTTTATCACTCTGTTTCCCGCTTCATTCAGCAGCAGGCCCATATTTTCCCTACTCTTACTTTTGCTGCTGCTATACCTGCAGAAGCCCTTCAGCAGATTCAATTCTGTGCGGACTTTGGCTTTCCTACTCGCATCCCTCTCTGCACAATGTCTCCATATTTCTATGGCTCACCTGATACTACTTCCATCTTTTCTGTGCTTTCCTTTTATGTTCATGTTTTGTCAGGACCTTCTTGCTTATTGATGCATACCTCCTGCTGTGTTTGCTTGGTTTTTCTGCTTGTCACGATGGACCAGTCTTGAGCTTGGAGGAAGCAACCTTGAAAATCAACCACCTATCCTGAACACCTCTTCTCTGAAGGGTCATATGCCCATGAGATTCTTCCAAGCAGGTACCTGAACAAAGCAATCTGCTCTCCTGAACTCCAGTGTTGTGATCCTGATTTTTCCTTTGTTTCCTCCTCTCAAGATCCTGAACTCCACCACCTCAGAGTCACTGCAGTGAAGGCTGTCCCTGACCTTCACATCCTCAGCCAGTTCTCCCTTTTTGTAGATATGAGGTCCAGCAGAGTGTTCTCCCCTTGTCATCTCAGTCACCTGTGTTAGGAAGTTGTCAACAATGCTCTCCAGAAACCTCTCGGATTTCTTGTGCCCTTCTGTGTTGTCCTTCCAGTAGACATCAGGGTGGTTAAAATCCCTCCATGAGAACAGGGGCCTGCAGATGTGAGGTTTCTTCCAGTTGTCTGAAGAAGGTCTCATCTACTTTTTCCCAATCAGGCTTACTGACAGAGGTCTGCATCCTACCCACCACAACCTCAGCCATGTTGGTCTGTCCCCCAATCCTGACTCATAAACTGTCAGCTGGCTCATCATCCATCCCTCGGCAGAGCTGCATGCATTCCTGCTGCTCTCTCATGTAAAAGGCAACTCCCCCTCCTTGCCTACCCAGCTTGTCCTTCCTAAAGAGCCAGTATTCATCCATGGCAGTGTTCCAGTCATTTAAGCTATCCCACTATGTCTCTGTGATCCTGATAAGACTGTAGTCACACAACTGTACATGGACTTCTAGTTCTTCCTGTTCCCCATGCTGTGCATGTTAGTGTATGAGGCACTACAGAGAGGCACACAGTTCTGCTCATTTCCCAGAAAAGGTATGACAGATTCTCTCATAAGCCTGAGGGTATGTCTGCATAGCTAGCCACAGACAGATCTGCGTGCTCTTGCTCACCCTGTAACCTAAGGAACAAGCAAGTTTTGATTCTAGCACTGTTCAGCTGTGTTAGAGATATGCTTTCTTTGCACATTAATAACACTTATTGCAATAGAGCGCATATTAACCTATTCTAACCCAGTTCTTCAGCCTGTAGGCTGGCATGGACTACAGATTACATCCACCTCTCTGTTGACTCATGTAAACTAGACTGCTGGAAAAAGTGAAAAATACTGAAATTTCAGTTTGGCCACTGGTGAATAGGAAAAAGGACTTCAGCATCTTCCCCACAAATTTTAGGAGTGGATAATAAGATATATTACAAGTTAGGTACATCTATAATTTTGATAAAGGAAATGGTCAAAAAAGCTGTATCAAATAAACTTTGCCCCCTAAGCACCTCATCTACATGTCTTTTAAATGCCTCCAGGGATGGTATGTTTTTAGACATATGAGCAGAATAAATAAACTTGAACTAACTGTTTGATGCCATGTGGTCAGTTTTCCTTCCTGGATCATTATATAAACATTTCTGTATTAGCTGCCACTAGTCATATAAGTGCATTCATTCATGTTAATGAAGAGATTATGCTTTGTCTCACAGAGTACCACTGTTGGCTATACCACTGTACTATGCCATTGCCGGCTAAAAGAGAAGCCCTCATCCCCTCTTGAAGAGCTTTTAACATCATCTTTGTCAGCTCTGTTTTATACCCTTCCCCATTCCACCTTATCCTTCCTGACTGTATTAGCATTTATTTCCACACTGCAAAGACAAATTGAACCACCCCATTTCTTTTTACAAATCACAGGGCATCTTGGTAGCAGCCCTCTGATGTCTGTTAGACCCCTGTTCAGTAAAACTCACCCAAATGAAAATTCTTCCTTCCTGGAAATGACAACTGTTTTAACGTAAAGCTACTTGCAGTGTAATATGCTGTAACCTCTTCTGCCCATTCTGGAGGAAGACAGCCAATGGCCTCTGTACATCTCCCTTCCTAACAAGTCACAGGCATTTGAAAAGGGAATGTAGACCGAGACATTGTTTACCATTTTGTTTCTAGTAACTAGAAGTTCAATAAATTTCCTTCTTCCTGTCCTACAGTGGTATTTCAGAGATGTCAATATGCTGGTGTTGGCAAACTGACCAATATTGACAAGAGGTAATCAAGAGGGGACCTCGAGCCTCTATTACCAGAAGGATTTCATTCCAGATGAAATGCTAATGTACCATGATAAAAAAATAACTATATTTCCTTGGATACAGCTTATTTTCTAGGTGTTCTTGCACTGCAATGCAGTCTAGTGTGGCATCCTTGAGTCACTTTGAGCATACAAAATGTTATGTATTATGGTACATATCCTCAGGTGTTGCAACCACAAATGGATGAACGTCCTAGATTGATCAAAATCACACGTGTTCCCGATATTGCCTGCAAAAGATTGAAGTAAACTCAACTTAATGCTCCATTGGTTAGTTTGGTAAAAATTTTGGAAGAATGTGGGGAAGTGTTACCACAATCAGTTTAATACTGTGCATTCATCCTCCTCTGGTTATGTCAGAATTTATTGTCTCCCTTTTACCTTGAGAATTTGGCTAAGAATTTTGATTATGGACTGTGTCAGCCCCTTGCAATGTGCACTGTCTTTCAAATAGTGTCCCTGCTGAGAAAATCTCAAGGATCCTACACAAATTGAGGATGCTACAGTTGCTCCCTGCTTAATGTTCTAGAGCTGGGGATAACCTATACAATTTGCCTACTGGGACTTGTAAAGCAATTACCCGCACTAATATGAAAAGAGAGATTTTATGCATCTTATGGGACAACATGAGCCAAATAGATAATCTAGAAGTCCAATCTTTTCTACTTTCTTTTCCACTTTCGGAAGTGGAAATCAACAAAATTTTGTTCTTCATATAATTTTAACTTTCTTCTTCCTACTTAACAGAAAAGCTGAAATCTCAGTTTGATGTGGTTAATATCAATTATTGTTTGTAAGACTTGCAAAACTGACTGAGGTTTAAGTTTGCTATAAACTGAAAATTTTGTCCATAGATACGGAAACATTCTTGAAAATCACTACTTGGGAGGGTCAATTGCTCTCATTGGTGATCTTTCTACTCATGCATCACTGCAAAGAGGGAAGTAGGTACATTTTTACACCAAAACAAAAGGCAGATGAAGCACAGACTGTGGTGATCTTCAAAAGATAAACCAAGGATTATTGATGATTAATGGAATAATTGCTGATAGTCTGCAGAGACCTATCTGGTTATCAAGTCTACTTTTTCCTAAGTGATCTGCTTCATGAAAAGATAGGTGAAACATATAAATATGAATTTAGTAGTAACACTTTTCCATAGAGCCCCTTATTCAAATTAGTATGTGGATGCTATGTATGCACAGAGTACAGAGGAGGACAATGTATTCACATGTGAGAGTGTAGGAATTAATAACTGACAAATACTTACAGATAAGCACCATAAAAAAAGCAAAACAGCTCACTTTTCAAATGCATCCTAGAAGCTGACATCATTGAAAAATCTGCTTTTGCTGTTTTTTTAAAAAGCTTGTCCCAGACTGTAGATGTTCACAGAATTTGCCATTTCACTGCATGTCAGGAAACATTTCTTGGGCTCTCAGCCCACATGTTCTTTCCTGTTCTATAAACCTCTACAGCTCTTTTTTAGGGCCCTTTCCTGCCATCCTCCTCATGGGTACTAACTCCCGTCAGGTTCCTTCAGTTGATTACCACTTCTGATCAACATATGCCCGTAATCTGAAGTTTTAAACATATGAACAAAACACCTGCTTGGTGGTAGGAGAAGGATCTTTCCCAGACTTACTTGGAGAAAAAAAAAAGAGTCCTAACTAGTCTGTATCCTTTTTGGAAGATTTTCCAAGGAAAGGTAATTTCTCTGCACTGAGGAAGAGCCTAACACCTCCTCGTGCCTTTGAAATTCTCCTCCCTCAGTTTTCCATCTACTTCAGTAACCTAGCTGTGCTAAAGGACACCTACAAGAGTCAAGTGTCATCTTGAGACCATCTAGCAGAAAAAACATCTAAATGGAAAAGCGCAGTTTTGCAATTAAACTTAAGTCTCTCTTTTTGTGTTGTCTCCTTCATTTCTCTTGCTATAATTCTGCTTGTATTATTCTGACAAGGACTTCTGTAAACTCCCAAGATGCCAACCTGAAGCTGACAAGAATGGTGGCAAAAATACCTACAGCACAAATTCTTTTGACAGCTTAACAGGAGTCTGTCGTCTGCTGGAGTCACCTTTCATTTCTCCCTTGTGCGTTTTTCCTGCTCTGCCCTCTGCACACACCTCAGCAGCAGCCTGGGGGTGTCAGGCATAATTCTGCAAAGATACAGAGAAGGAAAAGAAAATGCCAAGTGTCAAGCCTATCCCATGACCTCCACTACTATATAAACTGAAAATAGAAATTGTGGGAAAGTGGCCTGTTTGCTCCTTGTGTCTTGATAGTTTTAATTGGTTTCCAAGTGTTTTCGTAGCTACGCTGGAGAGATATCTGCATTTATGATATGAAGCAGTGTCCACTGAAATCAATTAGACTCTTTATACTGACCTCAGTGGGCTGAAGGTTGACCATCATGAGAGTTCTGTATAAAACCAACCTACTGATGTGCATTTGTAAGGATCAATATAAAAAACCTCATTCCACTAGCACATAAAGACGAGGCAACAAGGGACATTCTGAAGTTCTGTATTAGAAGCACAAGTTCAGTAAAGCTGGTTAGAAGCAAGAGAGCTCATATATAACAATAAAAGAAGCTTTTTGCAGTTACTGCTGATGTCATTTCTACTGTTACTGATCCAATAGTGTTTTATGTAGTTTTTCTGAAGAAAATGTTTGCCGGCATCGCTAACCCTGATCATTCAGCTATATTGCCAATTAAGTCCAAGCAGCAAAGTTGAAAGGAAATACAGATAAGCAAGCTGTGAAAAAGGGCAACTATGCAAAGATAAACCACTGACTTTGATAAAAAGTAAATCAAACTGCAGCATTTAGTTAATACATCCCTTTGAATTTCTGCCATTCTGAGTGGTTCTTGTTTTAAAACAGAGACTCTCAACTTCAGAAATGGAAAGCTGACATTCTGCATCTGTATCCACTCAGTTTGATGTTCCTATCATGGTTACTTGCCTTCACTGCCATTTGCAACAAATGCTGATGTGGATATGTCAGCTGTCTATGCAGATATGTCACAAAGAAAAAACAAGTGAAATAAGGGTAGATGCTAATAAAAAAAAGATTATAAATATTCACTTTCTAATCTGAGCATCGTGTTAATTTTGTTGAGGTTATTTCTCCTTACACACTATCAGTAGCTGGGGCTTGCATGGGAAGGAGTTGTAGTACGAGGTATGATATTCCACTGGTTTGAAAGGTCAAGTTTAATTTTCCAAACATCTGTAAGTTTATTTTCAACACTTCAATGGCAAATAAAATCCACTTGAACAAACTTGTCATATAAATAACTTGTAGTACTGAAGATATGTAGTCAGAATAAAATTGGGGAAAACATAGTCCCTGTTGGGTAAAAAGAGCTAACATACTCTGGGAAGTGAGAAGCAGCTGGCTGGATTGGCCACAGCATTCTTCAGTGGGAGCTTTTCTAAGTGATAAACTGCAGGAACACATTTTCAGGGGGAATAACATGATGGGTCTAATGTTATTCAATAGCTTAGTATTTAACATTCTATAATATTTAATATTGTAATAGTTTACACCTTTGCAGAGAACTGGACAAAGGAGGAAAGAGTGCAGTGAGTCAGATTCCCTGCAAAAGTCTTGGCAGTGGCTCTCATGAAGTAACTGGTTACTTTGGAAAAGAGTGGTGTGGAGTACCTGGTTTTTGTGCAGTCTGAATGCAAATGGCACAACCTACTCAGGCTGATGCTCAGAGACTCAGGGAGACAGGAAACTTCCTTGTGGCTGCTGTCTCCAGTATAATTGTCATAAGCCAGCAGTCCTCTTGCATGGTGTAGTGGTCTTGGTGTGGGATATGCTGCCAAGAAGGGAATGGGGCCCGTAGCCTGGCCAGCTGCCGGTGACTTCCAGGTCTTCTCTGTTTTCCTAATCCAGTACTTGCTGCATTTTGCAGTTGATGGTTATGATATTTATTATAGTGACATACAGAGCAAAGAAACCAGAGTTAAATGACCTCAAAAAATACAGCTGATCAATCTTTTCAGAAGAATAGGCATTTTACTTAGAAAGATAGGTTTTCCCTAACTTAATTTACACTATAATCTTGTCTCATGCATTAGCTTGTCCTTTCTTTTCCTTTTTCCATTTCTCATTGCTTTCATTTTCCTTCACCTTCATTTCTTCTGTGGTAGCTGCCAGTCTAACTGGTGAAAATAAAAAAAGGAGAGATGAATGGAGTGAGAAACAGAGACACAGAAAAGAATGAAGTATGGGATAAAAACATTGGAAAGAATAAGAGGAAACATGTAACAAGAAAGCAGCATATTTAAAAATCAATTATTTTTTATAAAAGCACAAAAGAAACTATTACAAAGAAATACAATATTTGCCTATTTTAAAATCAGCAGAATGCAAATAACAGAGAAAATAATTATTTCAAGTTCTTCATCTCCATCTTTAGTACAAGTTTATTGGAGAACGGACACTGATTTTTTACTAGAAAATTTGTTTAGATATCCAAAATTTAACAAAAGGATATGTTCCCTTAGAACAAGAATGTTAGTGGATAGAACAAGATTTCTTTCACTTGTGCTTCATCTGCGTAATGAAGGAATAATTCTCAGCACTGTCCACTATTTATTATCTTAGACCTTCAGTTAATGTAGCTTGTCTTCCCTTGTATTAGTTTTTAACAAGGAGATGTGCTGGGTTGTCTTTAATCTGTATTTATGCCCAAACAGAACATACTGGGTTTTCTTACATTCTGTTAGAAATAGCCTGATGAAATAGATGGGGCAAATATCCAACTTAAAGAAATCTTTGGGTTGATTCTTATCTCTTGCTACTATAAATCAGAGACAATACTCCCAAGGTTAGTGGAGTTCATGAATCTGTTATCCAGATAACAGAAGGAGGTGCTTGCTCCTGTTAAGTGTTTGTGACTTTTTCTAAGCAAGGCTTTGGTAATATAATCATGAGCAGCGATAAATCCTTAACAGATACCTATTGTTCACAGTCAAATGGCCTTTTAGGTCAGCTGTCAAATTACCATGACTTACTAAGCAGTAGTATCTTTTCCATTCAGTGCCTGGTGTTGAGTGGTATGTTCCTGACAAGCAGAAGAAAATCCAATTATCTACTTTTATTTCTTGCTTCTTCAGGAAATGTTTCTTTTTTTTATATGGCATCTGGCCATATAATACAGATGTTGGTAGGGTATCTTTTAAGAGAATTGTATTTTTATAACTCTTTTTCATAACAGTTGTGAAAGACAGAACCAATTTGCTGCTGCGGCTATCTAAAGAAAACAACATTAAATCTGTGCCTGGACAGACTCTGTAGACAATGTTCTTGAAAAAGTCATAGAAAATATGCTATTGTATTTCTTGTTCCAATCCTTTTGGACCAGCCAGCTCATCTTGGGAGGGTTGCTGTGAATTGAACAACACCAAATGGGAGTTACTTGTCATAAAATAATTGTTACTCTGAAGAGTAAACTATTACATGTCTTTCGCAACTCTTTGGAAGCCAGTTTTCAAAAATCCTTCAGAACCAGATAAATGATCATAGAATTTAATGTTACAGGAGACATTCAGCTCCTGAAAGCAAGGAGACCTATGTCACCCTTTTTTCTACAACAGTTCATCTCTGACTGTTTTTGAGGATAAAATAATGTTTTTCATAAAAACGTACCCCAAAATCTCAAACCCACTTAGATAGTGTCCACATATTCCTTTTATTTTTTTGCTTATATGTATGTAATAGCATTAGGGTGTGCATGGGCATCTTGGCTTTTTTTTGTTGGTTTTGCCATTGCTTCATGGTAGAAACGAACTTGGCAGGTAGACACTTGTTAAAAACCACATGTGTATCTCACCCAAACTTGGAAGCTTAGAAATACTTCTAAACCACTCATTTTTGATACAGTCTCAGTTTGCTTTTGTAGTTATTTCCAGGGTAAAGTACAGGAGAATCTGGCTGATTTCTGCTATTTTAACAGCCAGTGTAGTTTTCTGTTCTTTATAAATCATAATAAATGTAACTGGGAGGACTTTTGAGTCTCTGTGGCAGAATAAATAGTGCCCTGAGAATATATTTCATTGTCTTCAAATGCCACGGCAACTCTCTGACCTTTAAATGTAAACTTTCAAATTTGCGGGAAGAGGTTTAGCTAAAAGATTCTCATTAACATTTGTGGCAGTTAAGACGCTGAATCCTTTTCTGCTGAACTAAAATTTACCTCTCTGCCACAGACTATGAAGCTGTATGATGAAAGTCAGAGGCACTGCTAATGCCAAATGTGCTTTCAGAACTCATTTTAGAAAGTTCTCTTACAACAGGCACAGGCCTATCCTGGACTCATTTCATGTGCTCCTGATGGGTTTCAAACCTGATGGTACTCTGACTTGAGATGCTCAAAGATTTACTTAATGCTTCTATGGTGCTGGAATATCAGATGCCTTTTATCAAATAAGCAAAGTGCCTTTTTACAAGATACAGTGCTCATTTTTAAGAGTGTTTCTCTTGAAAGGCAGAGAACCTGTGGAAGTACACCTGCTGCTTCATCAGTAGCATTCTCTATACATTCAGCTGCATTTTCTGCGAACCTCTGACAAAATTTTCAGACTTTGGGAACACATGAATTTCACCTGATGATTCAGGTTCTGCCTTTCTCTGAATTTTACCAATTCCTTGGCAGTAGGTTTCTTAGTCAGCACTGTGGTATATCATTAATTCTTTTTATTTCACTCTTAACGGTAAGGCAGTTAACCTTATAATGAACGTTATGCTTTATAGATCCATATATTTTTAAGGCCAGGGGGACTGCTGTGTTAGTCTAAGCTGACCTCCTGTCTTGCAAGAAGTATTCTTTCTTACAGAAGTTTGAGAACTGGGTGAACTCCCTTACTTCTCCGGGCAGAATGAAAACTCCTCCTGACTTTGCGGATCAAGACTTCATGACATTTTCCTTGAACTGATGTGTAAAAACAAGTCAATTCATTCCAAGTTCAGTACTATCACCTCAGCAATACAATTAACTGAAACAAGCCAAGAGGTAAAGGTCAGAAGAGAATGTCTGTGTTCAAAAGAACTTACAGAGGTGGAAAAGGGGTTTGGGGACACTTTGGCTATACAAGAGACTGGCCAAACATAGATCATATTTTATTTTTATTTAAAGAACCTACTGGGTGAGGATTCACGTCCTTTCTAGGCTCTGTTGCTAAGCTTGGTGAGACTGAAAGAGAAGGTAGTAAGGTTCCACCCTTCACTATCACGAGTGTAAAAAGGATTGGTGAGAGCAAACCCTGCTGAGGCTTGCCCACACCATTTTTTTCCCTACACTTTCAACTTGATGACAGGGAAATAAACCCAACAATTTCTTCATTTAAGCACAGAATATGTTCAGTTCTCTGATATTCTCAGCTCTTTGAAAGTGCATATTTTTGGCCCAGTGGGCTCATAGTCACCAAGAACAACCGTAGCAGACGTTGAAGATTCTCCTTGAGTTGGCTACATTCAACAAGCAGGGTTCCTTTTGTCGCTGAAAGTTTTTCTGTGTGTCTCTGCATACCTCAGCTCTTCTTCTTTGCTTCTATCTTCTGTGTGTTACCATTGAGGAAGAAGAAGGTTAGACATGCAACCTATCATCCTTCAGTGGTTGTTTAGCACTGAATGTGAATCAAACAGTGTCTGGAAAGATCTCAGGAACGTTTATGAAAAACGTTTAAATGGCCATCTTATTTTGCACTTCTCACTCTTTGAGTTTCTTGATAAAGGGACCTAAGACTTAAACAGGCAAAACTGAAAGCAGTTGCTTGCCTCTCTAATTAACAGATCAAGTGCAACTGTCCTTTTTGCCTCCTACCATATAATAGCTCCACAAACAGTGTAACAGCCAAAACAGCTCTATATTTAAGCTGGTCTGAAAGTAAGCATGTAGTCCTACACTGCTGTAATTTAATAGGGTTTAATTCTTTCAAAGGCAGGTGTCCAGCACCATGCGAGATTCCCTGAGATACTGATGGCACCTGCATGGGGCTGGCAGGTGGAACACAAGGGCTACGGGTGACCCATGCCTTCCAGAGTAGCTGCTGAAAACCAGGTGCGATTATTGCAGATATCTCAAGACCTTCTAAATGCCTGTGCTTTGGCAACTAAATTTGATCCTAAGTGACTGAGTGAAGTTTAAACTTAGCATTTTAAAGGCGCTAAAATCAAATCACCTGCAGCAGTGTCAGAACTGACTTCATTTCCAAACCCAAATGTGTCTGCATTTGTTAGCATTGAGGTGTTTCCATCATTGCTTTCAAAGAAAACTGAATTTCTGTTGCCTTCTACGATTACTGTCTGTAAAATGCTGTGACAACAAGCTCTCCCTGTGTGTAAGTTTAGAAAATAAGGCCACCTTTCTGCCCATTCTGGTTTAATGACTTTCAATGGCTCCATTTATTTTGAAACAAGTTACAGCATAAGGCAATTTTGCTACTTGATAGCTTTTGGGTGCAATCTGATTTTGACTTAGTAAACAGATGGAGCTCTCAAACAGTCTGAATTCTTTAACTGAAAAAAAAAAGGCTAGAGACAAACTTAAGAGGCAGCAAGCTTCTTCAAGCTTCATTATATTCTCCAAAAAGAAAACTAGAAAATATATGGATGATGTGCCAAGTTTTCAAAGAAAGGAGAAAAATGGAAACTCCTAATGAAATCAAATCACCAAACATAGCTCCATATTAGTTACATTAACCTGCCACTTAAGTATTTGTGCTGTGATGGAGTACAAGTACATTTTGCTGAATAAGCTGAAACTAATGCCTCAGGAGAACAGGCTGACTTCAGCTTTATTCAATTCCTTTGCTTTCAGGAGATTTCTGATATTTCAAAGTGACTGAGAGAGTCAAGCCAAATTCACAGAGTCCATCATTCAAAATGGTATAAATTATGCCCCTTAAGATCAGAATGGATATTTCTAAGAAAACTTCAGGAAAGTACTATATAGTTATGGTAGATGAAAATAATCAACTTTTGCAGAAAGCAGGTGGTTTTATGGCTGCTGTGTGTGGAAAGCGACATGAATGTTCATGAAGAATTCATCTGTAGGTTGTACCAAGTGATCTGATCCATGGCTGTAACGAAGTCAGTGATGAAAGATTTGTTATTATGTCTAGATGTGAGGATCAAACGCTGCCAGAAGCAGTGTGATGATATTCTAGGATTAATATCAGACATTGCATCCAGTTTGCGACTGGCAGAGCCACATATATCATTACTGCAGTGGGCATGATTTGAATTAAGCTTGCCCAGAGAACACTGAGAAAAATACTGTACTAAAAACCTCTTATGAAACTGTCTATGAAACTACATATCACAGGAAAAGTATCCTAAAGGAGGAGACACTATATTAAAGAGAAAAAATTCCTGTGTGTCTTACCAAGAAATACGATGTGGTACAAAGTGTCACGTCTAGAGATAAAATGTGTAATGCTGTGTGTGCCAGCAGCCATCCATATCACACAACGAGTAAAACAGACTTCCAGTGAAGAAGTATAGAATCACCTGACCATGCGGACAAACTAGGAGTTAAAAAATATTATAAAGAAATATCAGGAAATGAGAGCTCGAAGACAGGATATAATAATTCAAATAGGAAATGTTTACTTGCTTGGTACAAAATGAGCTCTAAATATGATAAATAGACAGAAAGACACACAGATTGACAGGAAGACAAGCCAAGGAGAGTAAAAAACCACAGAAAACTTCGAAAAGGCTGGATTTTTCAGCGACAAAAGACCATTCTTTATGAAACAAAGCACTGCAGTCTTTCCAGTCAGATGAAAGCTGCAACTTACTCTAAAAGCAAACCCAAAGATAGATTTTGAAACTGGAGATGCTGAGGTTCCCAAAAATAACACTTAAAAAGATGGAAACTTGTCCCCAGATTTGGCAAAGGAGTTTTGGAAGTACCTTTGCAGCAGTGAACCCATTCTATAGCACCTCTCTTAACTTGGATGGTGCTCAGCTTCTTGAGCTATAAACTGAATGAGGCTTACTGAAGTCACAAGCACCTTTATTTTGTGCAGCCACACCAAAAATTACCTGGTTTCCAACATTATGAAATTAGCAGTTATTCAGCACAGGTAATGCCAGTGCCATAAACCAACTGAGATTCATCGTTCTACATTATGTCCACATGTGTCTTTCATCCATCTGCTGCATGTGCGGGTATTTGGTCAAGGACAAAACTGATCACCTTCTGCTTAGATATGCAAGTCTGGATATTGACTTCAAGAAAGCCAAGGCACAGATCATCATTTGGAGCTTTTCAGTTGCACACATCTTTCTCATAGTTGCATTAAAAATTATGTAATGAATAATTTTGTTCCCTGGCTGTATTCATCCATTTTTAATAAAATGAGCATTTATTCCAAACTTAGCATTCTTCAGCATTCTCTATTAATTCTGTATGTGAATTTTGGAATGTTTAATGTCCTAACTCATAATTTGACTAAGCTTACTGAAACTATTGGCTCAGTTATGAATTCATTATCTTTTATTTCCTACATATCTCTGATATGCAAATTTTTATAGCAGTGAAATATGTCTGACTGCTTTCCTTCCAGTTAAAGCAGTATTAATACAACAATGAACTTCATTACATTTCCAGATAGCTTTTCACTTACACCAAATAAATGTTTGAACTTGATTGATAGAGTCCTGCAGTTGCTCAAGTTTGGTTTCTTGGTTTTGGTTTTTAGCTGGTAAGATATTTTGTGTTGGGACTAATTCTGAGTGAAACTTATTTTTGCATATGATCTTTCTGTGAGATGCTGACTTTTCAAAATCATAGAATAATTATTTGAATTTAGAATTTCACCTGTGGAAGATTGTCTGTTCCAACAGTAAAAATGACATGTAAATAGAAGAGGAAAGCCCATCAAAATACTGTCCCCACGATGCTAATGCCCTGCTCACACCCATCCCTTCATACTGTACATCTGAAGAGTTTTAAATGCCACAGATTGAAAGAATAGAGGTTGTGCAGCAAAAAAAAAGAAGAGAGAATTTACCAGAGACTTTATACCAGTCTCCAAATAAAAAAATAAATTATTCTGTCAGTCTACAGTAGATAAGATAAAAAACAATAGGCTAAATTGCAGCTAGTGATAGATAGGCCAGACATTGGGAAAACTGTACTGCATGGATACCGAAGCTCCGGGACAGACTGTCTAGAGAAGCTGTGGAGTATCTGCTGCTAGAGGTTTTTAAATGCCACTCAGACAAACGTCCATCAGGATGGGGATAGATAAACTAGCCAATCTCTTAAAATCCCTTCCAGTTTTATTTTTTATGATTCTGTGAGTAGGCTTGTCATACTAAAATATTTCTGTGATTAGGGTCTGATGCTATCCCTTGTCCCCCATAAGACTATTTATCCTTAAGTTGTTAGAGACCTATGATGATGAATAAAAGACAGATGACTGGTTTGTTCTCAGAGGCCAATTTTTGAGCTAGTTGGCATCTGAAGATGCAGACAGATTTCCAACACATCTCAGTTCTAGAAGTTCCCTTGTTTCAGATATAATGGAACTTTATAGGCCAAGCATCCCGACATTTTCTACAAATATGCTGAAGATTACCATCATGCTAAGACACATGCCTGCATTCCTGTAACTCATGTAGTTACAGAATGACATCTGAGGTGAATCCTCAACCCCATGTGGCTTCCACCGAGGTTTAAACTGAGTAGTTTTCCAGCCACATGCAGTGAGACAAGATCGTGCATGAGATCAGTTGCTAAGTCTCAGCTGTCACATGGGAACTTGTTAAGTTGCAGCACTGTGGTCAATGAATGACTTCAAAGTTTAACTCACATTAATGAGGAGTTCAGGAGCCTAACAATAACTGATACTGCTCCTTAGCTTCCACATCAAGCCACTCTAGACGCACATTATGAACCTATAAAGATGCTTGTTCTGACCACCTACAGTTGTTCTTATGCTCCTAAAATGTTTAAATGAAATTTCTAAATTGATTCTGAAAATAGACCCTAGACTTTGAATTTCACTGCATTTGATTTAGGTGTCATTTAGCTGCTTTTGACAAAGTTACAGTTAGCCCTTTTCAAAATCTTCAAGGATATTTTAAACAGATGCACCTATATAAACACTGCTGAAGAGGAATGGTTGCGAGCAGATATTCCTGGTTAGATGTACTTTCCAACATATTTCTCATCTCTTTAGCTATACCACAGAAAAATGAGACAAACTCTCTTGGAAATTTGATCCTATACACACAGCTGTCCCAAAGGAAAACCCAGAGCAGGATGCTGAGGGCAATGTAACTGTAAGTAAAAGACAACAGCAAGAGCTGTCTAGAGCCTTAAACCACTTTGGAGAAAGTGAGGTACCAACATTGGTCTTAATACACTTATTTTCTTATCCAACACTAGTGTTCTTTTTTTTTTCAGCTTTACTCCTGTATTCTGTTTTTGTTCCTGAATGCCCTGGTCCATTGCTGATTTAAAAAAAAAATCATTCTGTATGTGAATTAGCATCTCTGATATCAAACACCTACACAAACACCTTTGTGTCTTATTTGTGTTTTACTTTTATTTCAAATCAGGTGCCTAATTGTAGTGCTTATAGGATTGCAGGGAGCTTGGATTATAATTGCATGAAGTTCAGGCAAAAGTGACTATAAAAGCATCAAAGAAAAATAATAGTTTGTAAGTACAAGTGAAAAGATGCTGAGATTTACATAATGGATTTAGTCAGACACCCCTACTGTTTTATAGAAGGAAAAGTGCATGTGCACAATAAATAAATTACACTGTGCCATCAGTATGTTGCATCTAACTGCATTAGTGGTTCCATTTTTCCCCTCATGACTTAGGTAGTATGACATATTGGAAAACACATATTTCTTCATTATACTATTTAAATGGTTTGATAAATCTGCTTATAGATGACTGAAACATTTTTTATTGCTCCTACCAAGTTATTTATGTTTAAAACAAATCATTCCTGTGTTTACACGCAAGATCTCAAAATATTGAAAAACTTTTATTGTCATAATAAACCCCATCTGTAGCTCAGGTAGAATATGAGTAAAATCTTGTTCTTTGCCCTACTCTACCTTCAGGCTGCCTTGCCGCATGCACTTTTCATACTGCTCACCTTCTAAATCTTCTCAGTTCAGAAAAGAGCTATGTGAATGATCTCCTTCATGATGAGGGCATTTTAAACCTTCTATACCTAAAGGGGGCCTACAAGAAAGCTGGAGAGAGAATTTTTACAAGGGCATGTATTGATAGGACAAGGGGCAATGGCTTTAAACTGGAAGAGGATAGACTTAGATGAGATTTAGGGAAGAAGTTCTTCACTGGGAGGGTGGTGGAGCACTAGAATAGGTTGCCCAGAGAAGTTGTGGATGCCCCATCCCTGGAGGTGTTCAAGGCCAGGCTGGATGGGGCTTTGAACAACCTGGTTTAGTGGCAAGTGTCCCTGCCCATGGCTGGGGGCTGAGAACTAGATGCTCTTTAAAGTTCCTTCCAACCCAAACCATTCTATGATTCTATTATCTGTTTCAACAAGTAATTGTGAAACATTTTTCTTGAAATGCTGTAAATATTCAGTGAATTTAATTTTAATGTGGCAAAGTACTGGTTAGAAATTCTTACAATGAACCTTGCTTTGAAAAGGAAGCATACAGAAATTGTGTTGGTATTAATGAAATTAATTAATATATTTGGCTTCCACGTTTTCTTTAGTCCTCTTCCTCCACATTTTGCCCAGTGTTTTTCTGTGCCTTTTTATTTTAAAAAGGGTAGGAGGAGGAATGGCTTAAATATAGACAAAAATGGGGAAAGTGAAACAATAGAGCAATATCAAAAGCTTTGTGATAAAATTCCACGTATTTTCTTAAGATTTTTTTTTTAAATTAAGAACTTTTAGAATTAACCTTTTCTTTAGTTTCAAAATTATTAATACTTTAATTTTGGCCAGCTCACTTCTTTTCTCTCTTCAGTGCATCTATACATTGAAATATATACATGAGAAAATCTAATACGTGTGTATATTCCCATTTGCAAAAGGAAAATAAAGCAAATTGTGTTACTGGAGGTCATAGACAGGGTATGCTCTGGACTTGATTTTTCAAGACATGGAATGCCTGCAGCTTGCCTTGCACGGAGTGAATTTACGGCACTTGTCACATGACCTACTAGCTTAATTGCAGTGGAAAAGGCAGAGCAGTAGAATCAGAAATGGAAAATGATGGCAGGAAAAGTCTGGTTGTTGGTTCCATAGGGGTGATGGAAACACCTATTCTCAAAGGGTCTCTGCTGAGAAGTATAGAAGTAATACCAGAGGAAGAAAGCAAAAGCAAAGGAAAATGAAGATTTAAGAATAATAGAAAATAATAATTTAAAAAATCACAGAATCACAGAATTGTTATGGTTGGAAAGGACCTCCAGGGTCATCAAATCCAACCTTTCTCCTAGCATCTCTCTAACCACTATACCATATACTCAAGCGCCGCATCTATTCGTTCTTTAAACACCTCCAGGGACGCTGACTCCACCACCTCCCTGGGCAGCCTGTTCCAGTGCCTAACTACCCTCTCAGTGAAGCATTTCTTCCTAATATCTAATCTAAACCTCCCCTGATGCAACTTGAGGCCATTTCCCCTCGTTCTATCATTACTAATTTGAGAGAAGAGACCAGC
>JAVSBS010023046.1:0-11581 GCA_033124195.1 Coracias cyanogaster
GAGGGGCTCCAGTGCGCGGTGCCGGCGGGCGGCGGCGTCCCCGCCTCGGGCACCGTCCGCAAGCGGGCGGGCGCCGGGCGCTGCGTCTGCTCCAGCACCGAGCCCGTCTGCGGCAGCGACGCCGTCACCTACGCCAGCCCCTGCCAGCTGCGGGCCGCCAGCCGCCGCGCCGAGCGGCTCCGGCAGCCGCCCGTCATCGCCATCCAGCGCGGAGCCTGCGGGCAGGGTGAGGGCCCGGGGCAGGGGAACGGGCAGGGGCAGGGCGGGCTGCGGGGCCGTCGGGCTCCGCCGCTGGGCGCGGTGCTGGGGGAGGATCCGCTTTCCAGAGGATCGTCCCCTTTCTTGGAGCATTAGCCCCCTTTCGGGAGTGTCGCCCTCTTTCCGGAGGTCTCCGCCTTCCTGGAGTATCCCCAAGTTTCTGGAGGGTCTCCACCTCCGCCCCTTTGCTGGAGTATCCTCCCTCTTTCTGGAGGTCTCCTCCTTTCTGGAGTATCCCCCTTTTTCCGAAGCTCTCCCCGTTCCTGGAGTATCCCCCCTCCCCGTTCCTGGAGTATCCCCCCTTTCTGGAGGGCCCCCTCTTTCCGGAGTTATTCCCCCCTCTTCTTGGAGGTGTCCCCCCTCCCTGGAGTATCCCCTCCTTTTTCTGGAGGTCTCTCCTTTCCGGAGGTCTTCCTCCCCGCTCTGGAGAGGAGGGAGCGGCAGAAGGGAAAGGCATCCCCGGGCCCGGCTGGTGGCTGGCATCCCGAGGAGAGGACCAAAGAAAAGGGCTGGCCTTGGCTCAAGGTCGGTATTCAAGTTCAGTGAGAAACTAGAGCAAGAATGCGGTGTTTGTCTTCGGCTGCCAAGTGTCAGGGGGAAAAGAACCTTCAAACACCTCCCTCCCTCCCGCTTCCCTCTCCCACTTTTTGAGCCATGCCAGGCTTGAAATTGTGGGGGGGAACTGGTTGCAAAACTCCAGAAGTCAGTACGGGTGAGGACCCGAGTCCGACTGGGCGGCTTCAGCAAAGTTTGGAGCGATCCTTGAGTGCGCTCCCATCCCAGGCGTGCTGTCACAAAGAAATAACCTGGGAAATGGAGCCAAGAATGTCGAAGCTGTTAAAGTCCGACCGCAGCAAAGGAGCGCGGCGTGTCTGTGTCAGCGCCCGTTTCAGCTGATACGCTCTGATTATTAATACTGGCTTTGCTAGGAAAGGGGATGCTTCTATCTAAACAGCCTGTTCAGCTGACTTTCAGTTGTTTTCGTTGTGGTTGGTTTGTTTTTTGGAGAGTGAAAGTAGCCCTCGAGAAGTAACAATATAACCAGTAGTGATTTTTTTTTTTTCCTTCAGCTTTATTATTTCGTTGTTATTTTGGCTGGATCGGGTGGAAGTTGAGTACTTGGAGCCGCAGGACAGATGCTGGTTGTTTGTAAACCCTATAAAGACACGTTGCTGGGTTATGAAAGTGGCTCTGCAGATGCTGGACCAAACAGCCCGGCGAAGGGCTCAGTGTTGTAGGAACGAGGAGTGCGGGACGTGACAGCCCAAGGCAAAACGGGATGGTCTTTCCAAGATGCAGCCCCGAACACAGACTGGCTTAGACCTTGTCAGCTAAGCCTGCGTGTTCCTCCCAAGCCAGGCGGGTGGTTTAGGGAGTAATATGTAAAAATTAGCATGAATTAAGCCTTCCTTTCTGAAGTGGCAGGCAGTGCTGCTTCGGAGGGCTGATTCTTTTGGTGTAGATTGTACCATTTCTGTGCTTCTTTCTTTAAAAAAACCAAATCTTTTTCTAGATTTTGTTATCATTTCCCGAGCCGAAGAATATTCTGGTGTATAGTGGCTATATGTTCAGCTTGGGCAAAATACTAATCCCATGTTACAGACCAAACTCACCACTTTGGTGTCAATACAACCCATTTTTTGTACCGCTGGTTCTCCCCCCCAGTTTCAAAGCCGCGTTGTCCTCCGTGGGACATCGCTGGCATTTACTGACAGTACGGACAATTAAAGCTTTCAGGCTACAGCTTCCTGATCTCCCGTATAATATAACGCCTTGTGATTTTTATTCTCAAGTCATGAAACCAATATTGTTTTCTCGGCCTTTTCTGCTGAACGCTTGCAGAATTCAGGCTGTGTTTGAGCTGGAGGCTAATACGTGCCTCTGGGAAGGTGCGCAGAAAATGCATAGGCTGCATATAGACCTTGTGTAGGAAAACTCCATCGGGGTAGATACATCATGTGTTCGTCTAGACAATCATTTTGCCCCGTTGCACCTCTGGTTGGAGCGATATATCGCTAGGGACAAAAGGAAAGCTCTGGAGAAGCCGGCCAGTAGCAGGTTTATCCCTAGACCGGAGCAAACATTGCTGCAAGCAAAACTTGTTTCATATGTAAAGAACCTAAAGTAACAAGAAATGGAGCAGAGGCTGGAAAGGGCTGCTCCCTGGAGGCAGATGTAACTGGCTGTTTGCCCAATTTATGACTCCTTAGAGTTGTTAATTTTTAATTCTGTTTTTGAGCTCATTTTCAGGAGTGCTTTTGCTACCTAGAGATGGAGCTATCTTTGGTAAAATACTTTTATACTTTCATGGTAACCCGTCTAAGCCCTGCATTCACCGAAGTAAGTACTTTGGTGAATGCAGGGCAGAGTGGCCCAGGGAAAAGGGTGAATAGAGAAAGTGCTTGGAAAGCACTTTGTTGTTGTTATTTTTGAGCTTCACTCACTTTAGCAGCTGGTCAAGTACAATATTAAGTATATTTTTGAGCTTCACGTCACTTTAGCAGCTGGTCAAGTACAACATTAAGTATATCGCATAAAGTAAAACTTTGTATTTTCAATTTTCACCTCCTACAGTTCGTGCTCAGTGCAGCTTTTGTCCTTGAGTGATTCTCAGCGCATCTGTTCAGCTACTGGGTTTGTTAATGGAGGATGCAGGAGAGGCAGGGGCAGGTTGCTCTGGGTCTGCAAGGGAGGTGATTTCCATCGCAAAATGGGAATCATGAGTCTTAAGAAAAATTTCTCAAGCCTTGGAGCTTACTCTAGCCTTGGCCCTGCTGAGAGGATGGGTGGTGGCAAGGTGCAGGCCTGTGGCACCCGGGTTCTGAGCAGGTCTCCTGGTGACGTGGTGATGTGCTCTGGGGTGCAGGACCAGCCCCCAGCTCACTCTGCGAGCCTGACATGAGGCAGACAAGCAGAAGGGTCAAAATAGGCTCTATCTGGAGAAACCTCAGGAGTGGAGAGGGAAGAGCCTGGCTGTGGCTTTTAGCCAGGAAAAGCATCGGTTGAACTAGTAGGGTGAGTGCATGGGATGGGAGCAGGGCTGAAGCGCACCCTGCCTGGGCTCACCTCTGTTGAAATCGGGTAAGGCAGGTGATGAGCAGGGTGACACACTGTGTGGTGGCCCATTGACCCTTTCATTAGTGCCTTGTCCCTGTCTGGGTCCGTGTGTCCTTTCCAGCTTTCCCCTCCTGCGGTGTGGCCACAGGCAACGTAACTGGTGGGACCCGTCCTGCCCTGGGTGCCTTGGGCAGCTCTTCCCTCTGCCTCTGGCCGGTGATGTAGCCCTGCTTTTTATCTCAAAACCAATGAAAATGCAAAGGAGCAGAAAGAACATGAATGTCCTCTGAGCAGAAACCATGACTGTGTAAAGATCATCCCACAGCCAGGAGTGAGACCAGTGCCACAAGACCTCAATATCCTGCATGATGAGGTTCAGCGTGCTGGGAGGATGTTTTCTTTTTCTTCTACAAATACGTTTTTGATGCTCTTAAATCCCTCCTGCTGACCAAGGGAAGAGGGTTTGGGATGTTCAACACACAACTTAAACCAATCTTCCTTCCCCTCCTCACCTCTCCTGGCAAATGCTGGCAGGCTTTTCAGGACAGCGTGTCCTGCTCTCCCTGTTGTGCTCTTCACACTGTAAAATACAAACCAACCTGGATTTGTCCTTTCAACTTTAGCCAAAGTAAGAAGAAGGAAAGTTCCTCGTGGTTGCTCTCAGTTCCTCACTTTCCTCTGCCCCTTTTTGAAGCAGATTTTTACGTTTTTGTATTTTTATTAGGCTTACCGTGCCTAATGTGGTATCCCAGTAACCTCAGCGGTCCTCACCACACTAGCTTCTCTCACAGGCAGTTCATAGTTCTCTGTCACAGACATGCTCACACCATGATGTCATATCTGGAGTTTGATGTGAGGTCTTCTGGTGTAGCTTAAGCAGGTCATTGCTGCTGGCTTTGGGGGAAGGTGGAGGTGAGCTTAGGGGCAACTCTCAGTTCTAGAACGGTGTGTAGTGCTAACAGAGACAGGCTTTGCTATTTCTCTTCGTCGCTTTATCCTTTCATAGTTCCAGAGGCAGGGAAAGGAAGAAAAAAATCCATCACTCAAACTCAGTTTCTTGTGAAGTGGCTGACTTTGTATTTTGAAATGCACCAGATGAAATTGCATCCAAGTGACTCTGTGTAATTACCTGGCAGAAGAAAAGGACCTCCGCGGTCGATAAACCACTTGTCATTACCGAGTCCTTTAAAAACAGTGTTGAGAAGGAGATGCACGCAGCAGAGGATGGGAACGAGCAGTAGATGGACCTGCCCAAGTTCCTTTGCCTGTAGCACAGATGGGGCTGGTGGTGCTGAGCCTGGCAGGAATGAATAACCAGGGCAGGAAGAGAAACTCTGCTGAGAAATCTCGGAAGGCCGGGAACTAAGCCAGATATTTATCAAGAGGAAAGTTGATACTGTTATTATGAACTAGGCTTTCAGCTGTTTCCCGAAAGATAATAGCAGAAGAAATGTTGTGAGATCTTCGCAGGTTACTTGGCACATGTCGAGCCTTTTAAAAATGACCTGGGAGGACCTGGTGTTGAGGAGCTGGATGCACAAATGAGTGCTCCAGTGGTGTTGATTTTTTCTAGCTGCCTTCATCTCCCTCAGTTGCTGTGTTTGGGTGGTCTGAAAGTCATTATCTTCTGACTTTCCTCAGTCTCTTTTGCAGGAGAAGGGGAGGGAGGGAAGACGCAGCTGAAGGCAATGGAAATAAATAGCAACATATTTCCAGAAGAGAACCAATTCCCAAGTGTGGGATTAAAAAGCTTTTCCAAAGCCAAGTATTCAGCCCTGACAGGAGGGAACTGTAAGAAGTGGTTTGTCTGAAGAAGCTCACCTTTTCCCCTCTCCACATCTAGATTTCCTTCCCGGGGAGCCGCAGTAATTCTGCAAGTCTCTAGACTTCAAACAGTCAAGTCAGTAAATACAGATTTGGAACAAGGAACGATTCAATCCTTTCATCTTCTGGGCTTTGAAATTTAAAGGTACCTGTGGACTGGACAGGAATACTTAAAGCCGTGAGTAAGCAGCAGAAGCCTTATTAAGTAGAGTTTGGATGCGATGGAGGCAACATAGCCTGGGCAGCTAAAGGAAAGGCTCTGCCGTCCAAGAAATTGGAGAAGCTGGAAAATATTTTTAAAACGTGAATTTACGTGTGCTTGGAGTGAAAGCAAGCAACATTAGAAATAGAAACGGGGGTACTGTGGAACTTAACTTTTGTTGTTAAATAAAGTCATTCCACACTCCCATAAACTGCTGGGGCCTCCAGGATCCCTGGCTGGACTCGGCAGTAAATCCTGCGGCATTTGTAACTGGGCCCAAGTGAGTATTTAGTATTATTTTGGAAGCTGTGTTCAAGATGTAAAAAAAAGAAAGACTTTCTTTTGCGTTCTGGACAGGCCATTATGATTCCCAGATTGGTTCACCTGCCTCAAAGAGAAGAATATAACTAAAAAATAAGTCTCGACTGCCCTATTTTGGAGGGCTATAACATAACGCATTGATCTTGTACTAACTGATGATGTTGACCTCATATCTATAGGTAACAGGAGACTTAGGATATCTTGAACTTGTAAGACAGGACACGGGTGACTAGTTAAAGTTTAGTGAATTGAAATCTTGGCTACCATATTTCAGTGACTGGAGAGGAATTGGGCAGCCAGACAGAGTAGCTCTTGAATATCTGGGTTAATATCAGATGCCCTGGTACGCTGATAAGACGAAGCACAAGGCTGGAAGCCAGCCGGGTTGTGCAATTTGTTGTGAGTGCCCTGCCAGGAGCTTGCTTCTGGAGACAAAAATGTGTGCATACGTATGCACTCACGCTGCAAAAAAAAATAACTATGCGTGCGTAACGTGTGAGTAGATCCATTAGCTGCTGCTTTTATGGCACGCTGTCTCTGCTGGCTAGCACCAGGGTGGTAGCTGCTGCTGTCGGTGCCAGCAGTGGTGTATTAATGGTGATGAGATGGAGCTCATCAAATTTAAAAAACGCTCTGTCTAATGCAAAATTTGCAATAGTTTATATAGGAGAGCATTAGGAGAAGCTCACCATGTTTTTCCAGAGGCCAGTGTCATTACGCCATCCTACAGATAGTGAATCTAGGGCAGGGGAAGATAAAGAGCTTTGCTCAAGGTCAGCCAGTAGCAGAGCTGAGAGCAAACGGAGGTTTTATGAGTCCCTGCTCATTTTTCTGCCCCTCGCCAGCATTGCTGCTCCATTTTCCATTGCTTTTCTTTTCCATTACTCTATTTCTTAAACTTGCAGAGTGCTGTTTTGGCGTCGTTCTGCAAACAGCATCGATGATCTGTCAATCTGCATCTGCAGAAAGTGATTCTGGAGAAGGAAAGAAGTGGGTGGACTGAGCACTAATAAGGAAGAGAAATCCAAACAACTCTCTCCCCTCCCCACCATCCCACCCCTGAAATCAACACAGCCCCCAAGGAATCTCATACTTCAACATTTGTGGTGGTAAAGGGATGATTCGTTCCTTTTTCCAGGACAACATACGCACTGGTTGGCCTGTCTGCCCATTCTATATCAGAGATCTGTATGTAGACCTCTATCTAGAAAGGTGAAGCTTGGCTAGCTCTCATTTTCTTTTGTATTCAGACAGTAAGGTGGGCAAGAGAAACCACTTATAAATAAAATGTGAAAAATAATTCAGATGATGCATAAAATAAAGCATCATAGATGTGGAGTTTTAAAAAACCACTATATAAATAGTTACTTTTGATAGAGGAGCAGTGAATATAATAATTAGAACTCTAAATTTCATAAAAATATGAATATTTGAGACAGTGAAATAGAAACGTGCTCTTCTTTTAAGCTTTCAGTGGTGGAGCAGGGTGCTGTGTGATGGTGGGTGGCTCACCAGTGACAGTGTCACCTCCTTTCTGTAGTCCTCGAAAGAGGAGGGTAGAAATACTGTCTGCATTGTTCCAGGTTCACTTCCCAAACACTCACCCATTTCTGGTGTCTACGTTGAAACAAATCCGGATGGTTGTAGAGCAGTTCTTAAGACACATCTAGAAAATACTGCCAGAGGCTGAGGGATTTGTTCAGTATGTAGATATTGTGGGTTTTGCGATACAGTTATGCTGGGTTTATGTATGGTACAATTAGGAAGCCCCAGAGCAGGAAGGTGTGTGTTTTATTACTGTTCTGAGGTTTCTTCTATGGATTTATGTTCATGTGTGTCTTCTTTGTGTCACGGTAAGAAGAGTTCCGCCACAGCCAAGTGGGTTAAATCAATGCCTTCTCCAGCTACAGAGAAGCAGCATCTTAGGAGGCTTTTTTTAGGCTTGCATCTTAAGAGGCTTTTTTTAGGTTTCTTGTTAGAGAGAAAAATGTTTTAAAAGCATGAAAACAAGAACGTGTTTTTATTCCCTGTTGTCTTCATACCAGGGTTCCTGGAAGTTGGAACTAAGCCTCTCTTAAGCAGGGATTTCTTCTAAAGATGCAGTGCGAAAGTTTCTCACATACTTAAAATGAGACCTTAATGGCTTTACAATGTTAAGAGGAATTGCAAAGATTAGGCAGCTGCTGGTTACACGCAGGGTATAGGAGTTACCACGTTGTCGTTACTTAATAGGCATTATGAGGTTGTTTTGCTGGTTCTCTGCCTGTACTGAGTGGAGCTGGGACGTAGAGCAGGGTGATGACCTGAGTTGGAAGGGACGTAAACTGAGCAGGGCTGGAAAAAGAAGAGGAGAAATTATTCCTGACTCATCTGTTATATTTTCAGCCTTCTGCAGAGAAGAGAATACCACGTCTGCTTTAACCAATTGACTGAAGTATTCCTCTCATCTGTTTGCAGGAAATCGGGCAGACTCTTTTCCACAACTACCTGACTTACATTTCTTACTGTTTCCAGTTCAGACAGGACTGCCGTTAATGGTGTGTTCGAGCTCAGGACTCTTTGCCCTTGTCCTGAATTGCTCTTCACTGTTTTTTTTTTGTGTGTGTGTGTGTGTGTCTGAGCATCTTCCTTCCCTTCTCATCCCCTGGATGCTGTGGTGCACCCATGCAGGGCATTGCAAGCGCAGGGCTCGGTGCTGGGATGGCCACGCAGAGCCATGCATCCTTGTCAGAGGGCTGCCCACTTGTGATTACTTTGTCGAGATCTCCTCTGATGAGCCCAGCCTCGGCATCGCATTAATATGGCAATGCTGCTCTGGGAACAGCGTGTTCCTCCTCGCAGGGCTGCGTTCCTCCAGCTCAGAGCTCCAGCCTGGCTGTTTATGCAGAAGTTGGGTTTCCTCCCACCTCGCCGCTGGTGTTTACAGAAGGGATCACTGTTTCCTGTTGTGTTAGATGGAGCTGTCGCTCCGCTCTGGATCCCTGCCCTCCCTGCTTACACCGAATTGCTGTTGAGCCTCATCAGCATGAAAGTCTATCGCTTTTACTCCTACTATAATTGTGAGATTTCTCTTCAGGGGCAGCCAGTGCACTTGGTTTATAGAAGAATTTCTGGCATTTCTGAGAGGTTTTTATACGTATTTTCTCGCTTGTGAGGTTCTGCAAGGGCTGTTAATGCCTGAGACTATTCCCATGAGGTAAAACAGGGGTTATGCCCGTTTTAAAGATAAATCTAAACCACTGAGGATTCAAATTACTTTTCACAAGTCACCTAGAGACTGAGTGACGCAGCTTAGACCAAGATGTGCACATCCTGAGTGTTCCTTCTACACAACGTTCCAGCCACCTAACATCTATCTAGCAAGTCAGTAGTTGAGTCACAATAGAAGATACTCTGTATCTGATTCATTTCCTTCTTATTCTGCCATGTAGACAGTGGTAGGAACAGTTCCTGTCAGCTAGAATTTTAAGTTTTGTATCTGAAGTTATGTAGGAACTTCCTACAAGAAAGCTGCAGGCACGTTGCCCAAGGACATTGACCATTGACCGTTTTCAGTGGCAAGAAAATCTTGAATTACATTGGGACTAGATGCCAGAGAGATCTGTTTTATACTAAGAAAGAAGCTGGACCAAAGAGGTTGGATTTTGATTCGTTGGTTCTCTGAAGACTCTGTGCTTTACAATTCCATTTTCTTCAAATACTCGGTCGGGCTATGTTATATGAGCGACCACACGCTGGTCTGAAAACTGGTTTTGTGTGATTCATTTGAGAGCTGTTTTGTTCTACAAACTTTGTATAGATTCCCTGTTCTGTTTAGCTTGGCAGCTTTCTCTTTTTTTGGTTTGTTTAAAATCAGTGATTAAAATTAGTGGCTTCAGGCTTTTGGATGAGCAGGGAAAATATAAGTTTCAAAGCCTGTTACTTGCAAGATCTCTGGTGCGTGGTCCTTGTTAAAGGTTGCCAAGAAAGAATTGATCGTCTAAATATTGTGATGATGAAAATGGGCTTGCATTCAAATGCAAGTTTGCATTCGTGCCAAAAAGCAATTTTACTTTAAATCCTCACTTCAACCTTGCAGTGGTTCTCGCTGCAGGAAATATTTTAAGTGAATAGCAGGTTGTGCAGTTTACCCTTTAGTAGACTGAAATGCTTGAAATGGCTCCATTATTCAGCGCTGTGAAAATATTTTTGCTTTCAAAATAATATGAACTGTCTTCTCAGAAATCTGAGAATTGTTTTTAGTTTCTCCTTGGTTTATACAGGGAATAAATAACTGATGTAATAGTAGCTTTATTAGCAAAGTGCGGTGGTTTAGACCTCTCAAAATTCCCTCCATTGATCTAAAAGTTGTTCTTAAGCAAATTGTCTATGACACATAGAGTGTTGTTTCTTATTTTCTGATATTTTCATTGCCTAATATCCTTTTTTTGGTGTATTACACAATTTATCCTTCAATAGGAAGTGGACTATTTAGGCTTGCAGTTTTATGTAATTTTTTAAAAAAAGCATGGCAGCAGATTCCCATACATCACTTTTTCCTTGCGTCTCTCCAGTGGAGCTTGCTGATGCCACCAGTTTCAGCGTGAGCTAAGCACATTTTGCTGGAGTTTTTGTTTCCGTGGGAGCATCAGAGGTTTGAACATTTTCCTATATGACATGAATGGGAGTTTGTCCAAACACCAGCGGCTGGAGTTTTAGTTGGGAGGGTGGAAGTCCTCCAAGTAAAGCTTTATACAGTCTTCTGGTTTATGTTAGTAGTCACTGGTTCTGCCAGCCCAGAGGTTTCCTGAGTGGTTGAAGGCCTTCTGGTTTCATTCTGCAGAGAAAATCCAATCCAAGCTGTTCTTTCAAACCCTAGTGCACATATGCACCTGAATATAACGTTAAGCAAGCAGCAAGTACAGGAGGAAGTAATCATCTGTTTTTAGCAACCTGGGCAGCATTTGATTAGCTCACAAACTTCAGCAGGTCAATGTGGCTCTGCTCATACCCTGTTACTGGGCAAGGATTTAATAGACACACTTGTGATCGTCATGGAGTTAACGGAGATTAGCCATAGATCCCTGGATCCAAGCCCCACTTCCTTCCACTGGCACCAGCCTGGTGCTAGCAAACCATGGGGTCCCACCAGTTGAGATGGTAACACTGGGTCTGATGAATGGGGCAGGAGTGGAACAGCCCTCCTGGCTGAGCGTGCTGCTGCTTGGGTGCAAGCATTAATCAAAACCAAAGAATACTGTAATCTGGCTCCCTTGGAAGGACAGGGGTGTTGAACTTTTCCAGTATGAAGCATCTTTAATACTGAACCTGGAGATGGTGCTCCATCCTCCCTGCAGTTTGCACCGGAGCATCCTCTTTAATACTTAAAAAATTCCAAATGCTGTAGTTGCAGCTGTCATGGGTCATTACTGTTTCATGGGAAGTTGGGGTTTTTTTTAATCTTAAGGGAAATGAAAGGTTCTTGCTGTTTTTAAAGAAATTGAAAGCTCGATTCCAGACTGAAGATGAGCTTTTTGATTTGGGACAGGAGGATCTCTGGTGTGGTCACACTAAGTGAGAGCAGAAGAGACATGCTGGTGTTTGCTGGGGTGTGCCTTTTGTTCCCCTCCCTGTATCTAAGAGGAAAAAGTCCCATTGAATGAGATAATTGTGTTGGTTTTAACTTCAGACAGTGGAAAGGAGACCTGGGAGCGTTTGGGGTGCCTTGGCACAGGCTAACTGCATTGGGTGCAGTCAGGAATGGGTGGTGAGCTGAGCTGGTCCTGATGGGTGAGAGCAGAAGCCACTTGTCTGAAAGGGGAAAAACAGATGCAAATTGGATGGAAAAAAGAACCATTTCTGACTTGGAAAAAAGATCCATTTCTGAGTGAATTACCTAAAGCTTTGTCTGAAGATCTGCTCTCATGTGAGGTGGACCTA
>JAVSBS010023046.1:18496-28943 GCA_033124195.1 Coracias cyanogaster
GGGAGATGTTCAAAGAAGGTTGGACTAGATGATCCTAGAGGTCTTTTCCAACCTGAATGATTCTGATTCCTCCATGTCAAACATTCAGCTGTCAGCATTATCCTACCACCTGCAACAGCAGAAAAGCTGTTGTGCAGTCGTGAACACGTCAGCAGCATAGCGCAAGTGCAATATTGTGTCGAAATGCTCCGTAATGTAGATGCAATTAGCTGCATGTGATTGCTTGGGGTGCTGCTCACGTTGGTTTCCCTTGTCTGAACTGTTAGTTAATGACCTTCAAATTTAACGGGCAAGAACGTTTCATTTGAAACACATGACTCAAAAATGTGTAGATCTTGCAGTGTTTTAGTTCAGACCTATTCCCCAGTGAGGTCAAAAGTGTTTGTGCCAGAGTTCATGACTAAATCAGACGTCTAATGCAGAACTCTTGGATGACCCAAGACACAAAGTCCTCCCGCTGCTCCCTTGCCACCTTTGCCATCTAAGAGCTCTTTCTTTTTTCTTCTTTTAAAAAACTTCTTAACAGCAACATGGCAGAAAATCTTAACGATACCAGGAATGTTTTCTGCCATGTTGTTTTTTCCCTGTTTTCCTGAGGTAATCTATCTACACATTTACCACTAGCTTATTTTCTTGTTTTTCTATAAAAATAAGCAAAAGCAGATCTGCAGTAATAAAGCAAAGGGAGAGATCCCCAGGATGAGAACTGACAGTATTAGGCTGAGTAGATGATGTGGCAGGGAGTAGGATATGGCAGGGAGTGAAAAGCAGCTGGAAAAGTGATTTAAAATTGGAAGCACAACATGGTGGGGAAATTAGACCAGAAAATAGTGGTGAGAAGGAGAGGACTTCAAGCAATAGGAAGCTGAGCTTCAGAGAAAAGAGAAGCTGGTGAGTCACAGAGAGGAGGCATTGAACTGATGTGACAGATTGTTTTGAGGACTTAAGAAGAGAGCAGACATAGAGTTTTATGTTATTTGATACCCTAAAGAAATGGCTCCAAAATTTCCCTGGTAAGCTGCTTGCGGGAAGGGAGAACGTGGAAGACTGGAAGCAGCTTGGAAAACAGAGAATGGAGCCAGATTAGTTGCCTGTAGTGGAAACCACTGCTAAACAGGACTGGAATTGGCAATTCTAGTTAGGACTTGCAAGATGGCAGATACCCTTCTTTTTTAAAAATTCCTGCTGTGTAATTAAATGATGGTCATCTTCTTCTTCCATCAGGTTAATGTTTGAAGGTAGTCATGACCCTGTTTTGCAAACGACACATCAGCATTGCAACTTCATTCATTTATGTGTATTTGCAAATTCTTCAAGGCAGCAAACTTACTCTGTCTTAGAGCTATCTATTGCCAAATCTGCTACATTTTTCCTTTGGAGAATGGAAAGGGATTAACTTGAAAATATTTAATTGTCTATGAGGAAAAGGGTTGGTTTTAATGACATTTTGGGAAGTGTCTCAGTGCCTGGAGGCTGAGCTCTTGCAGAAGGAGGTGAGCAGGACCCCACTGTCTTCCTTGCATAATGTCAGCTTAGCACATCCATCTGGGTAGCAGGAGATCAAATTTCACATCTCTGCTCTAAATTAGCTAGAATATGGATATAATCTTGAGTCTGACATACCCTTGCTGTCTCGTCAGTTGTACAACCCAGGACCCTCCATGTTGTTCTCCCGTGGTCCTTGCCTGTTGCATCTCAGGATAATTTTGAGTAGATTTGGGGAAAACTTCTTGTATCGCTTGTTATTTTTGTTTGTTTTGTTTTTCTGGGATGGGAGACTAGTTTTCTGGTTACCTCTAGTGACACAGCCCTGGGAAATCCCAATCCAAGTTGAGGCCTGAGGCACCTCTGTTTGCAGGACAGATGATGCTTTGCACTTGGAGAATTAGAAACACAAGGTTCTAAGTGTTCACAAAAAGTTAAAATGGAAACATGGTCAACCCAAGACCTGATTTTCAGATTGAACTTTGATATGACACTTTTATATATCCATTTAATTTCAGAGTTTGAGCTTTTCTTTTTGTCCCAAAGTGCCTTGCAATCACCCAGGTTCATAAAAGGCTTTTTGAAATCACAGATGTAGTAATTTGTTGAAGTTGAAATGTATTTCATGGCTGAAGAAGTTGATATGACAATACAAATAATCCTTTAAAAATCTGGATATGGCATGAAAACCATCCCTAAGAATTTCTCTGAAGAGGTGAAGTTCTTCCTTTTTAATAAATTATTTGAAGGTGATATCAAAGATGCGGAAATGTTTTTTTTTCTTCTGTTTTTCTGTGGCATGTTAAGGCAGCATCTGCAGGGGGAAGAACGCGTCTGTGGTTGGGAACAGAGCTGGGCTTGAAGTATGAGTTTAGACTGTCAGCTCATATCCTTAAAACTGTTAAGATTTTGCAGCACGCTGCAGTTGTTTTTCTTTAAGGTGTGAACATCTGGCCAAAGACATTACCAGAACTAATCTGGATTTGCTGAGTGCAATAGGAAATGAAAGAGGGTGGTAAAATCCCGGCACCAGTAAGGATGACCCATTTCCCCGATTAAATTCTTCTCCATGGAAAAACATATTGCAGTCAATGAGGAACAGATATCTTGGAGTTGTTCTAATCCTCAAATGTGCTTATATTTACAGTCTTATTATAAAAGAGAGAAGCTGTATTTCTTGTGTCTGTAGTGAGACACAGCAGTTTGCTGAAGTGTTGAAAGTTGGAAGTAAGAGTGGAGTCAAGTGTGGTAAACCTGGATGCAGTATAACTATCATTCCAAACACAAGACAGCTTTGGGGAGCCAGCAAATGCTAGAAGGAAACAGCACAGTTGAAGACAATTTGGAAATGAACACACAAAATTTAGAAAACTTCCTTAAGAAAAAATTTGACTTGGCAGTATAGGCAGAGCTGGTGAAATAATCCATCCTTTATGGCACGTGTGATGCTGCAGCAAACGTGAAACCCATCAAAAATATTGCACAACACTCTGAAGCTTGCAGATGCTTTTTAGCTGGCAGAGCTTGATTATGAAATTCATCTCTAGACAAATAACAACCTTGTTAAACGAGAATGTGTGATATAGCTGCTGAAAACTGTAAACACCAGGAGGAGGAAAGGAAATTTTAGAGTGGTTTAATGGACAATGACAGGGTTAATGGAGGGCAGAATTTTAAGAGAGCCCTCTGGCTTCACCCAAATCAAAGCTGGAAGCCAGAAGTAGTGGAAGGTGGAGGTGGCTTTTCCCTGGAGACCCCTATCACCTCTGGAAATTGGACTCTCCCTGCAGAAGTGGTTTGGCAGCGTGTGCAGAAGAGGGGAGCGCAGTGAATGGCTTTATGTTGAGGTGTATCTTCTTCCTACATGCTTAAAAACCAGCCATGAGACACTTGCCACTGACTCTGAAATAGCAACTATGTCAAGGAAAACATGCCAGGGGCTGAAGATTTTTGTTCCTCGATGTGACCAGTTAGTGGCTTCTGTATCCCAGGCAGGATTTGGCATCTACATGGTACAGCAGTAGTGGGTTTGTGACCGAGCTGTAATTTGCGGTGGTATTTCAGCCCTTTTGCTTAAGGTTTTTCCTACATCTTACTAATAACCACTTAGTTTGACACTTCTAAATCAACACAACCTTCTGCCCTCCTTCCTTTGGTGGTTTCATGAGGCAATGCAGCGTCTGTATCCTTGTGGTCAGAAGGGATTTACTGTTTTTTCCCCTCTGTGTACAAACTGGGGGAAGCAGGAAAGCAAACTTTCCTGTTTATGTATCAATATTTTAATAGCTTGCCTTTTGAAAAACCAAACTACTTGAATACCAGATGTAAGTGTCTTCTCTAAAATGCTATTTTACTTTGAAATCTATCGCTGGATATTACACTGCTTCCTCTCGAGAGCCTGAGGAAGCCCACATATTGCTTCCAGAAGGCTTCAGGACCCATGGAAATGAAAGAGCTTGTAAAAAGCTTGGCTGTTAACTCCTGTTTACTCATCAGTTTAGGCAGCAGTGGTTTCCTGCCATCTTCAGCTCCTAGTAGCCCCCACTGCAGGGACGATGTGCTGGTTCAGCTCCCCACGCAGCAAAATGCTCACACACCTCCGGGGTGGGTCTGCCAGCACCAGAGTATTTTATTTTAAGGGAGACCAGCAATATCTTGCCAGGTAATTGAAGTCCTCGTGACATAGCAAAACAACACTTCATCCTTTATTTTCCTTTTTTTTTTTTTTTTCCCTGCAAGCTTCCCATGCTCCATATTTAGATAAGGAGACTCAGTTTTGTTTTTCTAACTATGGATGAAATACTTTTGGAGGCTCGTAATGCATTCAGCTTGGGTTTTTCATTTTCTTTGGCATTTTGTCAAGCAATTTCTAGATTGTAGATGATACTCTACATTTTTGTATGCTCATGGCCTGTGTTTTCATTTTGCCATAACGTATTCTGAAAGGTAAATAGTTTCATTAATGAGAACAGAAATGCAATTCCTAGGGAAGTTAGGTGTTTTGCCAGAGTTCCTTGCTGTTGAATTAGCATACCATGCAAACATCTGCTTCTTTTCCACCTAAAAATAAAAAGCATGAAGGCAAACTGTTGCTACTTAAGACAAATTGAACTCTGGACATTGGCCTCCTCTTCATCAATTTATTGAACTGCAAACTGCCTCCTACAAATTTGTGATCTTCCTTCCACAAACGAAGGGGTTACAGAGCAGAGAAGGGATTTACTTGGCTTTGTGTGCCAGCACAGAGCCAGATTCACTTATTTAATGGATGAAAAAGTTCCAGCTGAAACACCAACTGGTGGTATCATCTGCCTCTTGGTTTTTATTCCTCTGTGGCACTGGCCATGCATGGTGGTGGTTACGTGATGCCTCTTCTTTTAGTTTTAGAGCTGATTCGTCAAGGCTCTGCTTATTTTACCTGACTCGCAGCATTACTTATGTACATCAGGTGAACATCTGGCTCCTGGCTGATGATGGTGGTCTTCTATACTTGTCCTAATCTCTCGTGCTACAATAGCTGGGTCTTAATGCTGGATGAAGCCGTTTCTTGTGGTGGCGTGCAGCTCTCCATGTCGTGGGAGTTATGTTTATCCAGGGCTTGAGTCAAATCCATATATAAAAATGTCTGAAGCCCTTTGGGATGAGAAAGGCTTAAAATATTAACACTAATTAACGGCTCCTTCTCTGGCTGGGTGTAAACAGTGAGTCATGTGCCACTTATGGTTTTGCATGTTTGGTCCTATTTCGGTGTACTTGCAGAAAGCCTGCTTGCAGATTTGTTTTATTGAGTAAACACAGATCCTAGCAGAGCCCCGAGGCTTCCTCAAATGAAAAACAGGGAAAGAAAAGGCAGAGGGAAAGAAAAGACGTTATATGTTGCCCAAGGTCATGCAGTGAGTCACTGGGAAAGCAGGGTTTAGGAGCTGGGTGTTTCTGGTTCATGGTGCTGCGAGGCATGCTCATTTGCCTGGGATTTTAATTAACGGTTGTGGCAAATCTATAGTTAACTGAAGAGAATCACAAGTTGTAATGGTAGTTATGGCGTCCTGATGACCATCAGGTATTATGTAGTTAAGGGCCCTAGACCCAAGCACCTAAACTTGGTTTATAAGGACCACATAAAAGCTCTAGGCAAGAGCTTGCCGTGGGAAGGGTGGTAGGGCCCAGGCAGGGTGTTCTGATATGATTCTGGTTAAAACACTGCTCAAAGTGCTTGCCCTGCATTTCCAGTGCTTCTCTTGCAGACTGCAGAAGGATGTAATTCCTGCCCCATCACCCGATGCTCAGGAATTTTGATTGGTTTTATACTGATTTCACTTCAGAACCACCTCTACAATAAAAACAAATACTTGGGTTTTTTTTATAATGGAGAGTTTAGTTCTCAGTGTGGTTATTTTTAGCCTTTTTTAGAGAGAAAACCCGAAATTTAAAGCCACTACAATACATATATTTTTCACAATCAATTCTTCCTGGAATTTGCTTGTAGAGGACCCAATAAGAGTATTTCCGTGCGGTGCTGATCGTGCTCCTTGCACCACGCTACGAAGTCATAAGGAAAAGAGAACGTGTTTTCCAAAGCTATGTTTCATAATCCATGCACAGCAAGGCGATTTTTGCAATTGATTTTCGTTCCTAGCAAAGGAAAGGTTAGCCAGACTCTTTCCAGAAGTCGCGGTGAATCACACGGATGACCCACAGCCAATCCGTACTGCGCTGGACTTTGAACTGCAGCCTAGCTAGGATAGGCACAGGCTTGAAAACTCAGCACAATCAAAAGTAATTGTGTTAGTCAGAGATTGTTCATGTATTTTCTTTTTGCAGCCAAATGCGATTTTGGCTTTGTGACTGTTTTTATAACTCGGGAATGTTGTATGAATCTTTAACTTTGTGCACGACCAGTCTTTTTTTTTTTTCTTCCTGTTAATGAAAAAAAAAATAATTCTGTTTTGTTTTGCTTGTCTGTCTTTTGTTTGCTGATAAATGCCCTTTTTCTCTAGAAAGTATCCATTTTCAGTGCACTGGGATAAAAACAAAAGCCACTTTTTGCGATGGGGTGTTGTGTTTGGGTTTGTTTTTTTTTTAATAAGGAAAAGCAGCGCCAAAAAAGAGATGCACTTCTTGATCAATGACATCTTGCAAACACGTGCTACGTAAGCTTCATAGCATCTGGGGAGAGAAGGAAGGGCCAGGGTGCTCCCTCTATCCAAACAATACCCATATGGGGCTGTTTGTGCTGCATATACTGCGTGCTTCCCAGCACAGCTAATTGTAGCTGCCTCTTCCCCGCTGTGCCGGAGAGGTCCCTTGGACTCAGGGCTGCGGTCTGAGATGATGAACTGCTCAGCAGTGTTGCCTTGGGATGTCGCTGCTTCTCCGCCGTGCTTCAAACACGGTGGGGAAACTGGGTATCACCGCTGAGTCCTTCCCAGAATTAAGCCATGGCCTCGGTTGGGTTTGTCTATGGCTGCGGGACCAATCAAGGCCACGGATAATTATTATTTAATAGTAGGGAATTGCCGGTTGTGAAAACTTTCCTCTGAAAGATAACTAGAAAGGGAAATGTTTTTCTCCTTACTGTGTTGCCTACACTGTGCTCATCCAGCGGATTCTGTTTAACAAGCAGTTGGTTAATTATTTTCTTGCTGTCTGGAGACTGCGAAATAAGTTTCCATTGAGCATCTTACCCTGTCTGGGATTTGGCAACGAGGTTTATTGAAACAATCTGTTCATCTGAGTAAAATTTTGCTGGTGGAATTGTAACAAAGTTGGATAAAAGACACACGGGACCAGGCTTGTTAAATATCAAAACCGTAACTTCTGTATTTGCAGCGGCATATAGTGATGACTGATGTCTTTGTTTTCTTTATTTTTCTACTTTATGGTGTATCTCCTAGGATATTTGAAATAAAGCTGTAGGTGAAAAATACAAAGTTACAGACATTGGGTTAGTTTATATTTAGTGGATTTTTTTTCCCCTAAGGCAGATTTATCGATACAGGCTTTGAAACTGCTGATGGCAAAAGACTCCTAAAGAGCTAGCTCTTTCCCTTTTTGCCAAAATTTAGTAATGATTCAGCTTCTTTCAGCTTCTGAAACAAAATTATCATTAACTTGGGAATCTCTACAAGTAATCAGAGTATATAAACATCACCTTGTTTCTTTGCTACTTGAGCACACAGCATATAGCTTTATGATCCCATCAAGTATAGGCATATAAATCTGAGGGCTTTGGAACAGGTATGGGAGGAAAAAAGTGCCTTTACACGTTTTCCAGGAGGAATGAACGACAAGAAGGGGTATTAAGCCAACTTGTACCTCCATTTTAGGTGCACAGCTCAAGAAGGTACTCTGATTTTTAATGAAGTGACTATGTCACCCCACTCCTTGGAAACTGATTGAAGTTAATCTCTAGGTGGGGCTTCCATTGCATCTAGAGTCACTGGCCTGTTCTGAAAATTCATACTAATGCCTTTTTCCTTTGGGGACTGGGTTCGTTGAGCAAAGGAAAGAATTTTGAAGTGGGGCAAGCTGGGAGGAAAGCTGTGTTAAAGTTGGGTTTGCCAGCCAAAAGATATATCCCTTGAGACTTCTGGTTTCATTTCAGGTTCAGTAACCTCCTAAACCTGTAAATCCTTAAGTGGAAACCTGAACTGATATATGTCCAGGTCCATTGATGTGAATAGAAATAGTCTAGTGACATAATTAAATACCTGGAGAGGATCAGGATGACTTGGACAACAGGTTAAACACAGAAGGATTAAAAAACTTGTAACATCACTGAAAGGGTAAAGACTGATTTTTGAAAACAAAAAACAAAGCAAAGAAGAAATGGAGCTCAAAATGTATTTTGCAAGCAGGTATTTATTTGAAATATGATCTGTTTCAGAACATCCCTCTTAATTACTTGGTGAGTAGGAGGCCTTAAGAACTTTCCAGCTGTTTTCTGCTTGCTGCAGGCGGGTTGTTGGTCCAGCTTGAATCATCTGTTATCCAGCCAGTTCAGTTCCTGTGCAGATACAACATGTCTTAGAGAAACCATACTTAGTTCCCTTGATCCATTGCATTAGCAAAGCTTGTGGATCCAACCTTCCTTCCCTATTTTGGGGGATTTTTAATTGCTGTAAATTGCAGTGATCTCTGCTGATGCTGGATTTTAGAAATGTTTTGTGTCTTAGTGGGAATGTCTTCAAGAACATGATAGTTAATATGTTTAAAGATACGATCTTTAAAGGAAAATATAATGGTATCCTCTACTGTCATAACATAAAAATCCCATAAAGTCTTTAAATCCTAACACCTTCAAGAGACATCACTGTATGTAGGAGGCTATATAATTATTTTGAAGAGAGACTCCGTTCTAAGATGAAACATGAGCTGATGTCTTATGAGAATTTAAAATGTTTTTAACTATACCTGTGCATGTTAGATACACTTTGGCTGTTGCTTTCATGACTCTTTAGTGTTCAATTTTAAATAGTATTATTATTTTTACTTCAGCAGCCGTTGGCTGATTTTTTCAAGAAGCCATTGGAAACAGCTCATTCCTAGTATCATCAGATGTTTGCTTTGTACAGCAGAGCATAAATATTCCTTTGGTCTGTTGACTGGTTTTGATTTAATGGGTACCTGTTGTGGCAGAGGCACTCCTGCAGTCTCAAGAGCCCGCTTTTCAGAGCAGAAGTTCATTGAGATGTTTCTGTGCAGAGTCACATGAAGTATTTAAAGAAAACAGAGTGAGCAAAATCCCCAAGGGATAAAAGTATCTGTTTTTTCCTCTGCTCTGTTAATGTATTCATGCTTCTGTGGAATTTCTTCTACTGGTGGAGTAGCGTCTTAATAACATTTGAGTTACTAATTTTTAAATTGTATTTTATTTTTATTTGTAGGGTAAATTGCCAGTTCTTCTGCTTGGTCAGTCTGCAGACTTGAGGCCAGGAGAATTTGTGGTCGCGATTGGAAGTCCGTTTTCCCTTCAAAACACAGTGACTACAGGGATTGTTAGTACCACTCAGCGTGGAGGGAAGGAGCTGGGGCTCCGCAACTCCGATATGGACTATATCCAGACCGATGCCATCATCAATGTATGTCCCACTCTGAGCCTCATCCCCTTCAGCTCTTAAATTTCTTGAATAGTTGCTTTGAAAATTTCACCAGTGATACAGCTCTTAAGAACAGTGAGAGTAGTTGGCTTTGCTTTCATCCGTGTAAATATGGACATCTGCGCTGCAGCAGCACTTGACTGTTATTTTAAAATCCCCCAAGGAACCACACCAAGTACAATATCTGCCTTCACTTCAAAATTACAGGGGAGGAGGCAATATTCCCTGGCAAATAATTATGTTTTTGTGTTTTCTCAAAAAGAAGCCAAGCTTAGTTTAAGGATTTAAGTTTGTTTCTGCATGAAGGCAAAACAATAGTTTTTGTCCTACTTCTGTTGGCCTTGTCAGAAATCTTCACTAACAGCTCCCAGAGCTGTCCTAAAATCTTCTAAGTTCATGGTGTGGTACTGTTAAAAGAAAAACCTCGGCTTTCTCAACTTACCCTGGCAAGGGGAGAAGGGCTAAGCATTTGCAAAGCTCAGCTAAAAGGGGTGATTTTAAGTATATTTAGTGGGTTTAGCTGTTAAGACTGTTCTACTGCACATATTTAACAGACAATGAAAAAACTACTGCAGAAATATTTCAAAAATTTCTTTTATGTTTTGCTTGTCATGAAGTAAGAGGTAGATATTAAAACATATTCTTGCCATATGTTTATTTTCAGTATGGAAACTCGGGAGGACCCCTAGTAAATCTGGTAAGAGTTTCTTTAAGTTTGCTTAGTCTCAAGCTTATTATTTTTTTGCTTCAAAAGCAAAACAAAAAGCCCCACCCAAGCCAACAAACAAACAAACCCTACACCAGAAATATGATTCAGAGCTTTCAATATCTGGCTGACTACACAAAATGCACATGGGTCTTAC
>JAVSBS010023046.1:28964-70563 GCA_033124195.1 Coracias cyanogaster
TGGATTTCAGCGTTTAAGGTGTTTATGTTTTGCGTAGCTTTGAGCAAGTGTAATGCCCAATTTATTTTTTTTTTTTTTCCCATGCCTTGCAAAAAGTAAAAAGCATATTTTAAAGTCGAGGCGTTTTCCCTCACTGTATATAGATAGTTTTTGCATACTGAAACTCGGCTTAATGGTTCTGAAACATACTGACCCATTTATTGTGCATCACCTATTTCTCAGGATATTAGGGTTCATGTGCTGATACTGCAGAACATTGTCAGAGCTGACCTTGCAGCAGCTGTGGATAAATAAGCCCAAGAGAGAACTACTGAAGCAGGCTGCAAAACCCAGCTGCTGGGCAAGAGCTCTCAGATGGGGCAGGCGGGGTCGAACAGAGGAGAGGCAGTGGTCCTCCGTGGAGGATGGCACAAAAAATTGCCAGATCCTTAAGGCAGAAACTCTGACTAGGTCTTCCTTCCAGAGGTTCTGCCTTAAGGATTTGGCAACTTTTCTTTCACCCAACTTGCAGTACAGTTTCAGCACCATTAAGAAAAATTGTAGTTGCATAGATCTTATCTGCGATAGATCACGGAAGGAAGCTGCTGAGATTTCAAAAGTGTTTGAATCATCACGTGACAGCAGGGATGTTTTATTTGAAACTCTCTCTTGGAGTCATGTTACTGGAAAAAGCTTTTGATTTTGGTAAACTGTTGTTTTTCGTTGTATTGTTATGCAATATTTGCTCAGAACTAGTCAGTGCCATGGTTTGTGAGGTGCCTGCTGAAATAAACAGACCAAAATTGGCTGTAGAATCTGCTGCAAGCAGGAGGGCTGCCCAGTTCTGAACTCTCTTCTGCTAGTGGCAAGATGAATGTCCACATCAGTTTTCCAAAATGGTAGAATAGTTTGGGTTTTTTTATCAATAGCCTCAAAAAATAAGACTTAAACTGTTTAAAAAATTGAAAACCAGCTACAGAGTGTTGTATGAATTTGTCAGTGTGATTGCTTGGAAGAAATCTTCCCTTTCTCTTCGGGACGTTTCACACTTGCTAATAACTATTTTTTATTTCTCCAGGATGGTGAAGTCATTGGAATTAACACATTAAAAGTTACAGCAGGGATCTCATTTGCTATCCCATCGGATAAAATAAAGAAGTTCCTAACTGAATCCCATGACAGACAAGCTAAAGGTACTGTACTGCACCGCTTTGAAAGAGGAAAACGTGGAAGTAGTAATAAACCAGAAAGTCAACAGCCTTTGAGGCTCTTCTGGCAAGAACAATTGATCAAGACCTGTTTTCCTTTTTGTAGGAAAAGCTATAACCAAAAAGAAATACATTGGCATACGAATGATGTCCCTAACTCCTAGGTAAGTAAACATGGTGGTTCCTCACCTTTCGAAGTGTGGTCACTGCATGCACTTGGATCAAGCTCATGATCTGCAGAAGCAACCAGGAGGATGAACCAGCAGCATGTGCCTCTGTAGGCGCTGGTGACAGCTCGCAGCCAATTCTTGCTACCTTTTTCTCTGCATCTGCTCCATGGTTGAACTCTCCTGTAGACTCTTGTATGAGCTAGTTTTCAAGCAACTCCCTGGCTTTTTCTTTTCCTCAATGCTTCAGAAGAGAATAGCTAGCGACTTAATTTCTCCTGATGCTCAGTTACTGTTGTTACCATCTGCCCTGTGCTGCCATGTGGGTCAAGGAGAAAACAGGACAATATGTTTTCAAGAATTAGAGCAGCTATGTGCATATTTCCGTGTCTATAAAATTATTTTCATTAAACAATACACTTAATGTAAAATGAAGCTTTTGTGTCGACTTGCTTATTCCTACTCAAACCAGAAAACGTTCGGGAGCGGGTGATACACATCCTCTAGAAATAACCGGACTTTCCCCATGTGCAAGATCACGGGTATAACAAAGCTTTGGAAACCGAAGGGACATTTTTTTAGATGTTCAGGGTCTGTTCATTCTAAAGTAATGACCAGGTCTTGAAATGCTTTAACTCTGATCCTCTGTAGCTGTTGAAATTATTGTCTCTACCAGAAATAGGCATTAAAAACCTGTATGCGTGCGAAAAGCGTCACAATTCTTCAAATACTTCAGAGGGTTAAAACAAATTATGAAGTGTCACATCAACATGTGTAAAATACTTCAGCTAGTCAATGTTAAGTGACTTAACTAAGTAAAAATGCTTGACTTTTTTTTTTTTTTCCCATCTTGTCAAAATACTTTTTGTTGCTGTTTCTTCATTTTGCAGCAAAGCTAGAGAGTTGAAGGATCGCCATAAAGACTTTCCCGATGTTGTCTCTGGGGCCTATGTTATTGAAGTAATTCCAGAAACACCAGCTGAAGCGTAAGTTGAAGTTCTTTTTTCTCAAAACCACTGCCACTGACTTAAGGGGGTAATGATAGAGAATGTTCCCTGCTTAACTGGCTATCTTGATTATGCTAAATTAACAAAATTACAACCATCTGATAGCTATTAAGTTGTCTGCTGGAAATCAGTTTGTGGTTTCAGTCTGGTCCCCGATGGGCAATATTGTGAACATATCCGGGTATTGCAGCGAAGCCCTGTCAGCATTCCCGGCCGAAAGGGCAAGGACTCAGTGGGCGTGAAAACTTAATTTTCATTTTTCTCAGCGATTGCTTCCAAGACATCTGTTGTACCAATGCCAGTGCTGAATAAAGACGTTTGCTTGTGCGTGCTCCCCATTGCCCTGCTGGCCGCTCCTGTAGGAGAGCGAGGGAGAAGCTGTGTTTCTACCTTGTAAAGGTGTGTCCATCTCAGCCCAAGCACCTCAGTGTTGGGCAAACCCACCACCTCTCCTGGTGTGCCTCCATTGGGGGTGAAATCCTCTTTTGGCAGGAGACGCTCTTCCATGTGAGAGCTTTGTCAGAAGTCACATTACTGGGAAGAGCTTTTGGTTTTGGCCAACGGCTCTTTTTCTTCTTATTATTCAGTATTTGCTCAGTATTTTGCTGGTTGGTACCATGCTTCATGAGATGCCTGACTGAAGGACGGCATCTGGTCTGTGGTCACTGGTACTGGTCTGATTGGCTGGAGACACTTTCTCTTCAGAGTCTGGTTGATGCAAAACTGCTCAGTAATCTAGGGTAGAAAATGAGAAACTTTATTAATTTTCTGAAACTAGAGATTATTTAAGAGAAGAGTAAATCTTTGTGGCAACAAGGCGGCATATGTAGCATCAAGGGTTTGTGGGCAGAATGCTGCTTGGAGAAGGCACATGTCATCTCTTAGGAAGACTGTGAGGATGGTTGGATGATGTCTTTGGATAATGTCTCTTCATTGCAGTTTGGATGCTGCTGTTAAGATATACAGTGTTAGCGTGGCCCCTAAATGATTTCTGTGTTCTGTAGATGATTCTTGTTGCCAGCGCTGTTCGTGCAGAATACTGGTGTCTGTAATGTGAAGTTACAGTTAGCGTAGGAATAATGTGGGACTGAACTTACTGCCTTGACATGCTGGTCCAATCTGAAGGTGCAGAAAAAATAATTATGAGAGTATAGATAAACATTAGCAGAAAGCGGAAGAAGGACATTGGAGAGGTAGAAGAAATGTGAGGCAATGTGACCTTGTAACTTGAAGGCAAACTCAAATCATCCAAAGGCTGGTCTGGGAATTAAAATGCAGCCTGTATTTGCTGTGTCTCCCCAGCTTCTAGTCCTCTTGCCCGTGGGCTTCTCCATTCTGCTGATTTCCACTCCAGTGTGTACTGGGTCAGGGATCAGAGCAGTTCTGCAGTGACCTGTCCCTGGGTATGAGCTGAGTGGAGAGGCTGCATGAGAGACCGAGATAATCTGGAATGGTTTCTTCCATGAAAATGTTGTAAGCCATGCTTTCGGTAGGCAACCAGATTTGTTGCAAGCATTGGCCAAGGCATCCTGCTTGCAGGAGACACTCACGTAAGGCGTTTTCTGCGGGCGGAAGCGGACGATGACTGCTCTGTGGTTTTGTGAAGAAGGATTATGCTGAAGGGCTGAATCATGTCTGATCTGGTTACTTGGTTAATGTTTCCATAACTTGAAGCCAGATCATTGTGCAAGACCAGGCAAGATGTTGTGGTCGATGGTATCCCTCACCATCCCGTTTCTCAGTCCCAGCAGCAGTCTGAGCCAGCTCGGGAAGAGACCTGCGGCCCTGGGCAGGGAAGCCTTGTGGTGCCAGCTCCTGTTCTGCCCCATCTTGCTCTGAGTTGGGAAGGTTTTGTTTTCAGTTTGCATAGAGTGCTGAGGTCAGGAGAATGGATTCAGGGGGACTACAGGCAAGAGGAAGGACACGCGTGCATTGTTGGTGACAGGGCTAGATCACTGTTATGTGTGTGCGGGTTTTGGCTGAGGTAGAGTTATTTAAAACACGAAGGTACGGTGACGTGGCTCCCAGAAAGCGATGTATGGAGAACAGCATGGATCCGAGACTGAAATTCATGTGTTAACACAGTGCCACTCAAATTGCTTCACTATGTGTACGTGAATAAGAGCAGAAAATTTCACCTCTAAGATGAGTGCTTTGTTGCAATTATTTTACAAGAAAAATATCCCTCTATCTCTTCTACTGAATCAGCATTTAGCATCCTCGTTGCAGGATTACTGTGCCATTTACAATAATGAATTCCTCTGAAGACAGTGAAATATGGGATTCATCAAACTTGTGCCTCCATCCAATTTCTGAGGTTTCTGCGTTGTATTCTAATCTTCACCGCTTCATAAATTCTGCTTTTTTGCCTGCCGTGTCTCTGTGCGCCTGCCGTTGGGTGGGAAATAGGAAAAATCCAGCAATCTTTTATTTGTTTTTAAACAATATTTTAAAGGCAATTAAACGGCAATTATAATAACGCACTGCTGCTTTGTGTTTTCAGTGGTGGCCTGAAGGACAACGATGTGATTATAAGCATCAATGGACAGTCGATAAGTTCAGCCAGTGATGTCAGTGACATTATTAAAAAGGACAGTACGTTGAACATGGTTGTACGCAGGGGCAACGAAGACGTTATGTTAACAGTAGTTCCTGAAGAAATCGATCCCTAACCAGAAACATGAGCTGGATTTCATGTTTTCTTTTAACAGCGTTGGACTGCTTCTATTCTCTCTGTGCTGGTACAGGAAACATTAGACTTCTGACCAACATTCTGCTTGTTCAGTGGATTAGTATTGGCCAACAGAGTAACTTCTAATAGGTTTAAGGTGCGAAATCAGCGTAATTTCACATACTCCAGACGATAATGTTTTTCCTTCTGTATTATGTATGCAATGTATTCTTTACTGGCTATTACATTCCCCGCTTAACACATTGACGTTTGCTTCCCTGTGTTGAATAGATTTACCATTATTTCTGCTAAGATTTAAACAGAACTCACACACACAATGTGTGTTGTGGTATTCAGGTATTTATAGGTTAGCTGTGTTTTAACTGGAAATACCATCGTAAAGGAGTAGTTGGTTTAAAAGGAAACACAATTGGGGAAAAAAAGAAAAAAGATTGGTTTATAAGGACAAAGAAATCCCGACCACAATAACCTTTTGAGGATCCCGTGCAGGACTTTAATACTATGATATTTTCCTAGTGTTATTAAAAGAATTCAACAGAACCGCTTCTCGTGAGTGATTCATTTTGCTTCCTCTTGTGGAGTGTTTTTCTTTGAACAGCACATCTGCCTGAAAGGATGTCCTGATGGTCTCCTTTTTATCATCACAAACCGAAACATTTATTTTTCAGTACGTGTTTGTTTGCGCTCTTGCACATCTGCTCTTCTTGGCATGGCTGGCTCGAATTTCTCATATTGGCTATCGCAAATTGCCTGTCTTCCAGATGTTAATACATTTTCCATATTGTTTTAATTAACTTCCAATGCCTGAAATCTGTTTGTCCTCTATAGAACTTGTCATGTTGTGGCTCACAAGTCCTATACCATTCTAATTCTGATATAGGGACGTTTGTAACTGTTGTAGATCTGGCCTTAAGCTCTTTCAAAGAGACTGTTCTGTTCGCAATATTGAGTGCTGGTGTGTATATGACAGGACCTGGTTTTGACTAGGATGTTGGGAATTCCTCCAACATAGAGACTAATCTTTATACATGTATTTATGGATGCCCTTGAAGCCTGGTTAGTGAATGGGATTATCTTACTGCGAAGGAGAACAATCAACTAAATTTAATTACAGTGTAGTTACTCATTTGGTCAACAATAGGCTAAGCAGCCTTTTTTCTAAAGCCTCTCTTGAAATATGTATCTCAGAGAATAAATCCAAGGGCTATAGATGCGTTTTGGTCATTGTCATTCCTGAACGTGTTCTTTTTTTGGAAACTGCTTTTTAGTAAAACTCTTCAACTGGGTGTCTGGCATTTTATGGTGTTTAAAGAAAGGGCTGTATTCCATGCAATTGCAGCAAGAAATCCTTGAGACCTGGATCCCTGACAGTGCTCCTTCTCCTTCCAGCTGTATTTCTGTTCTGTTTCAGCCATCTTACCCCAGTCTGGGGAGCTCTCTGTGTCCCTGAGCACCAGTGCTTGCTCTTGCTCACCCGGATCACTATAAATTTACACAGCTATCCAGTGCATTGACACGTGGCATGGCTGATTGCCTCACTACTGATTTACTGATTCCATCGCTGTGGTAAATCACACATGTCTGAAAATCTGCACGTCTGCAATACTTTCTAGCATAAAAGATGCAAAGTAGAATGATCTTGCAGAGTTGCTTTGTGGTACATTTGCACTTCAAGTTCAGCTTACTGATGTTGATGAATGTTTCAGCTTCCTGTTGAAGTGGTATTATATTTTGCAGACCATCCATGCCACGTGTAGTACATGATCTGGTGACATACAGCTCTCAGCAAAAATGAATTTTAAAAGCACCTAACTTTAGGCTAGATCTAAGGAAGAAATGTTTTACAATGGGAGTGGTGAAACACTGGAACGGCTTGGCTAGAGATGCCCCATCCTTGGAAACATTCCAGGTCAGGTTGGATGGGTCTCTGAGCAACCTGATCTAGTTGAAGATGTCCCTGCTCATGCAGGGGGCTTGGACTAGTTGACCTTGAAAGGTCCCTTCCCACCCAAACCATTCTATGATTCTCTGCTACTACATCTAACCCAACTAGCAAAAATTAAAGCCCCAAAGCCAAGAAACTGTTTAAAACAGAAGTTATTTTTCATCTCCCTTTTTATTGCAAAACAAGCGGTTGCATAATTGAAAGAGTTGGTTGGTTCTCTTTGTTCTTAGTGTTTGTTGTTGTGATTTCCTAATATGCAAAACCATTAATTTTGTTTGCTTGGTTTCTAGCTAGCTGCTTTGGGCTTATCGATGATGTCCTTGCAATGACAGCTAGCACAGGACATCTTTATGCCTGGCCTTTATATCCTGTGAGGCACAAATGCCAGAGGACAATGGCTCGGGTTTTGCGTGTGCAGTAGGAGAGAGGCAAATGAACTGATGTAAAATGGTTTTCCTGTGCCTAAATGGGATTAGTGAAATATTTGACTAGATTTCTAGCCCGTAGCTCCATCTAGTGGGATGCAAGATGGTTTGTTGTTGCAGCCAGTCTTTTTCCATTGTGTATTTGAAAGTGGTTTTCTGATTTATCTGGGTTTCTTTTCAGTTTAAAATTAATTTCTTTGCATCAGATAACCAATAACCACATGCATATCGTGAAAAATGCTTAGAATTTACTCTTCTAGTATCCAACCGAGCAGCTACACAGATGGTTTCTTACAATTAAACTTGTTTTTAAATCTTTAAGTGTTTAAAGTAATATTGCTGATAAGCAGAGACACAGAAGCAACATTTATCTTTAATACAATTGATTAGCATGTATTTTTGATATATCATTGGGCTATAGATTTGGAATGTTTTTTTTTTTTTCTGCTTCAATGCACGGTTCTTTCCAAAGTGCAATTGAAAATACTTTGTACAGAATAGCTTTGGCAGAATTTGTATAAATACCAGTTTCCTGGAATTTTTAGCAAGTGTTGGATGCTAAATCAGGGAAATTGGACATTCTGTCTTGATTTTCAGTACTTTGACTGTCTGAAATGGAAACTGGAGTTGCTGCACATGGGTTGCCAAGTCGATGGTGACGTGTAGCTACGTTCAGAGATAGTTTTGAAAAGCTAGTTCACTTATTCCATGAGCGAAATGTCTCGAGCTGTAAAAGAAATGATCGTGACTAACAGTTGTCTGGTTTCTGTGGCTTATGTGCCAAGCAGTAAGGTCCCGTGGTTTCAATACTAGAGCATCTTTTTTCAGTTTGGTTTTTTTTTTTTCTCCCCTACCCATAACTGTTTTGTATTTATGTTTAAGGGAACTGAGGACGTTTTTAAAATTACATCTTTCAAATTGCAGTGAGAGAGATACCTAGTAGGGCTTTAGATTATATACATGATCTTATCATATGTCAGAAAAATACTGTAGAGGTGATTAAAACTGCAGCTGCAAGTATCCAGGAGGAACAGTGATGATCAGGAGGTTAGAGTCACGAATCCAGAGCAGTGAATGATGAGTGCCTCTAGGTATGTATTTGCATGTGATGGTAGGTCACTGCAGAAGTCCTTTACATCCTTAGAGTGACAGCTTGAGATTCTGGGGCTGTCCTTTATTTAATTATATTTGAGATTATTTCTGCTGTCCCTAAATTCCTGTATTATTTATTCATTATCACATGGACGTAACTTTACTCAGTTTCCCCCCTCCCTTTGCTCTAACTCCCTCCCCTGTAGTGCTGCTACTGACTGTCAGAAAAAGGAAACTAAAATTGCACCCTGGGCTGATGTGACTTTGAAGTTAAATGTCAGCAAGTTGTTATGAGGCTTTTTTCACACCGAGAGGCAGAAATGTCCCTAAGAGACAGGAAGGAGCAAGCCAGAGAAGCGATGGCTAAAGGTCTGACTCATCTTGCTGTACCCTTGACTTTTAGATGCAAATCTCAGTTTGGCAACTTCCCATTTAGACCCTGAAATTTGACCAGCATCTGATAAGTTATCTGGAGATGAAGGGATTGGTAGCATCACTCATAATGTGAAGGCCATTGTTAACATTCTTAACTGTGCAGAAATGCGTAGCAGAAAGCTTTGCTGATTTTACGTTCTTAGTGGGTGTTCACTGTACGTCCGTACATCCCTCACTGTGTGTCCAGCTGTGCTGTACAGATGTCTGACACACACTCCATTTATTTTCATAGAATCATAGGATACCAGGTTGGGAGGGACCTCAGGGATCATCTGGTCCAACCTTTCTTGGCAATAGCATGGTCTAGACAAGATGGCCCAGCACCCTCTCCAGCCAAATCTTAAAAGTGTCTAGTGCTGGGGAATCCACCGCTTCCTTGGGAGTTTATTCCAATAACTGATTGTCCTTCCTGTCAAAAATTTTCCTCTTGTTTTTAATTGGAATCTGCCCAAAAGTAACTTGTACCCATCACCCCTCATCTTTTCCATGTGACTTCTTGTAAAAAGGGAGTCTCCAATTTCTTTGTAGCCACCCTTTAAATGCTGGAGCATGGTGGTAAGGTCTTCTCAGCCTTCTTTTCTCAAGGCTGAACAAATGCAGTTCTCTCAGCCTTTCCTCACATGGCAGCTGCCCAGTGCTTTGATCGTCTTTGTGACCCTTCTCTGGACCCTCTCCAGCCTGTCCACAGCTTTTTTTATAGTGGGAACCAAAGCTGAACCCAGTATTCCAGGTGTAATTTTGTTCCCCTCCACCCCCAAACTCCATTCTCCTGTGCACGATGCGGGGAAGTCAGGGCTGTACACCCTGAGCACCAGGATTTCAGCCAGTTTAGCCTCTTTGCATTGTTACTCTGTGATTATGCGATAATTTGATTTGTTGAGTGTTATTTATTGCACAAAATTACCGCTAAAACCAGTACATATGTAATTTGACTAATTGGACCGAGAAAGCGAGGAAGGAAGCTCCTCAATTTAATCTATCTGTGTTTTCTGGAAAGCTTTCCTCCAATTTTCATGGGTTTGTTTAGTAGTCATGGTACTGCAGTATCTGTCCTCATAAGCTCTCTGGGGAAGTAGATAATAATTAGGACCTGATTAGAGAGAAAATGAGTCAGAGCTAAAGCATGGGAGTCAAATTTACTGAATTTGGTAAAGAATTAACTTCAGTTTGGAAATACTGCATAACATGCTGGAGAGGAAAATTAAATATTTTTTCTGTTCATTCCTTTTCTGTTCCATGTTTATGCAGAGAGCACAGTGATTTTCAGAGAGTTTGTAGTGTGAGTAGCTGAGATTAATGGACTGATACGGCAGCGTACTGCTGCTGGAGCACGCTCCGTTGGGTTTCTGTGGCTCTTGGTCTAAGCTCGTGCAATTAACTGATCTCCTGAACTTGCTAGAAAACTGCTGCTCATGTGAATCACCATCTTACCACAGGTATGGGTACAAATGCATCATGGAGGGAACGTCTATGGGATCTCAGTCTCTGGGATCAGAGCACCATGCAACGGCAGCTGCTTGCTTTAGCTGTACCTGCTGTTGCTGGACTCGTTGCGAGGCATAGCTCAAATGGTCTAGGTCTTCCATGCAGCAACTGCCCATAAGTGACTCTGATAAACAGAAAAATTTTTGAGGCAGGTTGAGATGGAGAATGCAAATGGAAAATCACGTCAGTTAGTTTTTTTTTTTTAAAGTACAGAAAGGATTTTCTATTCAAAGACTCACAAATATGTGAAATGCTTCCATGAATAATTGAAGCAGTTGGCCCATCTTACTAATAAATCTAGACGAGTCTCCCTTCTCTTCTTCTGTTCCATTCCTTTCATCATTTTATTTCATATTCACTGTTTTTTATCTTAGGTTTATAATTTTAACTGTTATTAAACCAAACAGGCTTATCATAGCACTGAATCTGACCCTGCACTTTGCATTTTTATGTGTTCCCTTGCTTTCATTTGAAGCCCCAGAGCATGCAGAGTTTAAGCACCGTTACTTAAGACTAATTCATCCCATCTTGCTTTGAACTCCAAGGTAAGCTAACAAACTCCAAGGTAAGCTCACAAACTTTTCCAGCTGGTAACTATCTTGCAGCACTTGCACAAGAAGCAAAGTTCTGCATCATCGTGCTTGCCCCTGTTGAGTTCCTGGGGCAGATGGCACACATGAGGTTGCTGCATTTCTTCTGCCTCTGTCTCCTGTTCATGGGCTATGGCTGCTTCCAGTGGAAGCAGTGCTGTCCTTTCCCCTCTGGAATGGAGCTAGTGGTGCAGATCACTGCTCTGCAGAGGGAAATACAGGCGTGAGGTGTTACTGATTGAAAACCATGGTTTAGGCTGTGTGCCTGCAGTAGTTGTGGGGTCTTGCTGTGTCGACCTGGCTGTACTCTTTTCCCAAAGCTGAGAGAGGAGCAGCAGCCCATGGAGCTGTCCCTACAGTTGTAGTCCTACATGAGAAATAGGTATTTATAAGAACCTTTGGTGAGGGAAGTCCACGAGGGGGCAAATTGAAGCTAAAAACCCCATCCTCTGGAAGCTGCACACAACTGTGGTTATCAAGCACCTTCTGATGGTGCTGTGTATGGAGATGCTGAGTGAGAGTGACCTCTTGTAGGAGGAGGGTGATGCAGGGGGAAAAGCAGATGTCTGTGGAAGCCTGAACTGAGTGTTCAGAAAGAACAACTGCAAGTTGTTCTCATAACAGAGTTTATTCCGTATTTCTGAGGGACTGGGCAGATCTAGCAATGAAAGAGTAGATTTCCGTCTGCTTCTTGTGTAGTTCATGTGTCTGTCAAGGAAGTAGAGTTGCCAGTCTGGACTGGAAAACTAGAAAGTTTTAGGATTATATGCCTGGTTTAAAATCTGGTACAGCTTTGCTCTAGTAGGGGAAAAAACCCAAACAACCTGCAAGTCACCCAGAAACAGTCAAATAGGAAAGAAGCTCTAGTTGTTACTCTCTTGTGCAAAACCAACATGTAATAAAGTGTGCCTGTAATTAACTGGAGCATGAGAGTACCTTTGCTCACATCTGAATCAGAAAGCGTGGTCAGAGGTGGTATCATTCTTGAAAAGAAGGGAACCACTGAGGCCGAGAGAGGCTGAGAGCTCAAGTGCAGTTTGAAATGCTAAAAGCAGTTGTGACAGCGTGATTGCAGTATTGCTCCTTCCACTTATGAGATGGGGCTTGTGGAAGTAAGCAGTAAGGTTAGCCATCATCCATGGTAGAGAAGGGTATGTCTCATTCGAACTGGGGGCTGGGACCTTGAAAGGAAACCTTCCTTGTAGAGAAGTCAGAAAAAGAATGTTGTATTTCACCAGCATGATTAGTGGGAGATGAGTATTTTACTGATATAACAGAAAAGGGTTTAAAACCATCTAAATGTTACTGCGCGTATCCAGACTTATGTAAAGGAAAATACTATACTGATGCTGTTACATGTATAGAAAGATTTTGGTTGGGAGAGACCTGTCATATCATGGAGTCCAACTGTTAACCCAGCGCTGCCAGGTTACCACTAAACCATCAGCACCACATCTACTCATCTTGCACCTTATTTGTTTCTTGTAGACTATCAATTTTGCATTTTATTTATCCTCAGTTAAGTGGGCTTTTTGGTGTGTTTAATGAAATAGCACTTCTCAAGAGAAGGCAGGAGCATGGTGCAGAAGGAAGTGCTCTGTTGGGGTTGGTTCCAGCTTGTGCAAATAAGCACTGAGGACCATTGCAAACCTTGCCACCATGTGCAAGGGCTTCCTCTGCTCAAATTGCTTCATTGCCTGAAGAACAGGGTGATCTTTTTTTTATTATTTTCTTAAAATTTTATGAAAAACTAGTCTGCCAAAGCTCTCTGCTCAACACTGTTTCCATCCTGAAGGAACAAAAAGATGCAGATGAAATCCATGCCACAGGTGTTCATAGTGTCATTTCATTTGTTGCTATAAATGCTAGATACCTCAGAAAGAGGGAGTAGCTTTAAATATCCTGCCGTTCCATCTCGTTTGGAGCCTCGTATCACCAGCTCAGTCCTCAGTGTACAGCAGAACAACTTCAGGGCTGTTGCCTGACACGTCACTACAGATATTCCTCCAACCACCCATAACATCTCCAATGGCATACATGGCAGGAGAGGTGATGGGTCTCCTGTGCACAGTCCACTCGTTTGCACTTCAACCAATCCTGTCTAAGGTTTCCATAAGCTTCCTGGCTCCCATCAGCTGTGCAGTTAGGTTTTTTCCTGACTCTGAATAATCGTTCAGGTTGTTGCTGAAGAGCTTTACTACTTACCCTGCCTGCTCTAAGCATGGACATCACAGCTTGCCTGCTTCCTCTTCTGCTATCACACTCCCTCCTTTGGGCTTTTTTCCTCTGAAGACAGAGAACAATTGTCCTCCTTGAATCACCTTTTAGCTCACATCACATTTTCGATACCTGTCCTCATTACAGGGCTCTTTTCAGCTGAATCACATCCTTCTTGAAGTGAAGTGCCTGGCCAGAGGCCATCACTTGCAGCCACGTAGATAAAGTGCAGCTGCACTCAGAAGTCCAGCTGCTCCTTCTAGCAACACAGGAGAGACTGAAAATCCATTTATCTATGGCTAGTAGTGGAGCGATTTTATATAGGATAATATTTATTCTTTAACTCTGGCTTTAGACTGTGAGGGTTTCAAATCTCAGCCCAGTTTTAGCACCTGGTTCCCGCCCCAAGGGATCTGCTGTGCTGGCTCACATTGTGTACCCCATGTGTCTGTGGCACCATGTCCACTGATCATTAGCACCATCCAACTAGACTTACCTTATGTTAAATATTTAGTGTTGCTGCTTTGATGCATTGTGGGTGTGTAGTAATAAGTTGATGGATGCATAATACAATTTACAATTTCTTTTTCCAGTAAGTTATTAATCCATTTTCAAGAAGAGATATTTCACACTTTATGTGTGATTTCATGAGAACATTGTTCATTGTTCACATCATCTCAGAAGAGATGATCAAAAGAATCTTACATTTACTGCTCAATTCTACGTAACTTCCATATTAAATTACATACAGTATACTAAGATATATATAAAAATGTACTATCTGTATTGCTGTAAATAACATGTTTCCTGGTGGGATCACTTTCTTTCTTGGTAGTCTATCTGCGCTTAGGTACTTCTGCAGGCTGGCTGTGCTGGTGGAACTGGTGTCTTGTAGCTCTGACTCACTTTTTCTTAATCTGTTTCCCTCACAAGTTAGGGCATCACACTTGAGCTCCCATATTAAAAAGTCTGTATACATAATGGGCTTTCCTGCTACACCACTTAGACACACATGGTCCTATAGGGCCAGATAGGATCTGCCCAAGGGTACTGAGGGAACTGGTGGGAGTGCTCACCAAGCCATTTTCAATCATTTACTAGCAGTCCCGACTAACAGGGAAGTTCGCAGTTGACTGGAAGTTCGAAAAAGTGATGACAGGCTCTGGGGAACTACAGTCTGAACTCGGTACTGGGAGAGGTTATGGAGCAGATAATCTTGAGTGCCACCATTTTACATGTACGGGACAACCAGGCATTCATGCCCAGTCATAATGGGTTTATGAAAGGCAGACTCTGCTTGCCTAACCTAATCTCCTTCTATGACAAAACGACGTGCTCACTGGATAAGGGAAAGGCTGTGGATGTTGTTTACCTGGACTTTAGTAAAGCTTTTGATACTGTTTCCCACAGCATTCTCCTGGAGAAACTGGCTGCTCATGGCTTGGACAGGTATACAGTACACTGGATAAAAACTGGCTGAATGACCAAGCCCAAAGAGTGGTGGTGAATGGAGTTAAATCTAGTTGGTGACTGGTCACAAGTGGTGTTCCCCAGGGCTCAGTATTGGGGCCTGTTCTCTTTAATATCTCTATCAATGATCTGGAAAAGTGGATCAAGGGCACCCTCAGTGAGTTTGCAGACAAAACCAAGTTGGGCAGGAGTATTCATCTGTTTGAAGGTAGGGAGGTTCTACACATGGATCCGGCCAGGCTGGATTGATGGGCAGAGGCCAAAGAGATGAGGTTGGTTGCCAGGTCCTGCACTTGGGTCACAACCACCCCCTGCAATGCTCCAGGCTTGGGGAAGTGTGGCTGGAAAGTGCCCAGCGGAAAAGGACCTGGGGGTGTTGGTCGACAGCCAGCTGAATATGAGCCAGAGTGTGCCCAGGAAGGCCACCAGCATCCTGTTTCATATCAGAAATAGTATGACCAGCAAGGCTAGGGAAGGATTGTCCTTCTGTGCTCAGCACTGGTGAGGTCACACCTCAAACACTGTGTTCAGTTTTGGGCCTTTCACTCCAAGAAGGACATTGGGGGGCTGGAGTGTGTCCAGAGAAGGGCAACAATGCTGGTGAAGGGTCTAAAGCATAACTCTGGTGAGGAGAGGCTGAGGGACCTCGGGTTGTTCAGTCTGGAGAAAAGGAGGCTCAGGGGAGACCTTCTTGCTCTCAACAACTCCCTGAAAGAAGGTTGGAGCAAGGTTGGTCTCTTTTCCCAGGTAACAGGCAATAGGACAAGAGGAAATAGCTTCAAGTTGTGCTAGGGGAGGATTAGTTTGGATATTAGGAAAAATGTCTCCCCTGCAAGAGCTATCAAGGCCTGGCCCAGGCTGCCCATGGAAGTGGTGGAGTCCCTGTCCCTGGAAGGATTTAAAAGACACGTAGATGTGGTGCTGAGGGACATGATTTAATAGTGGACTCGGCAGTGATGGGTCAGTGGTTGGACTGGATCTTAAAGGTCTTTTCCAACCTAAACAATTCTATGAGTACATCATATAAATAAGCTTAGGATCCTGGAGAAAGCAAGACTAACTTTCTTAGACATAATTTTATCTGTGAATAGGCAAACTGAGATACTGCTACAGCCTCTTCTTCTGTAACATGTTCAGTACTTCCCAAGGGAAAAAACCTGGATCAGACTTCCATGCCTTTTGACTTGTGACATTACCACTGTGATAATGTAATTGCACACAGCCAGAGGGAATTTTTCTGTGGCAGGTTTCTGAAGCAGAAGAGGGCTGAAAGATAACATAGATTGAGGACTGAACTGGATGAACATTTAATGATTCAAAAGTACCTAATGTTTAAGACCAAACTATGTGGAATAGCTAAAGGGCTGTAATAAATTTTTGTTATCATGAAGCTACAACCTACGTAATTGCAGTAAAACCCCAAATGTCTCCATAATTTCCGCCTCTATTAAATACTGGAGAATGAATAGAAAAGATATGAGCACCCCTATAGTGATATTTACACTGCCGTATCTGCAGGAAGATCTAAAGTTTCCCCCACCATTTCTTGGCTATGCACAGTGAGTCTCCTCCATCTATGTATTAAATCTCAAATTTTAGGTCAAATTGTGTAGTCATTGAAGTGCTCTTAGTAAATACAAATAGTGATTGTTGATAACTAACATCTCTTACATCTTCTTTTTTAAATCACCCTTTCCTTAAGTGTTCTGTTAATTATTTGAAAAGGCTTGTCTTAGCATTTATTTCTTCTTCAAGGCTTCTTGAAGGCATCTCAGTAGAAGCCTGTATTATTAGTATTCTTAGCTCAGGTTCTTGGTTCAAAACTACATCAATCTTCTTACACTCTAGGGTGGCAGCTACAAAGGGCACAATGGATTAAGTCACTGGCTATTGTCTTTTTTAAGAGATGACTCACACATCCTTATGACAAGACAGAGTAAATTCATTGTGTTATTGTATTCAAGTGAACCAGGGAACACCAAAGGCAGTTGCAGCACAGCAAAATCCTCAGGGAAAAAATATAGGTCATATAGGGATGAGATGTATGAGATTCTTATAACAGAGATCTAACAAACACAATGCAGAATCTTTTTAGAGTTTTTAAAACATTTCTATGTATCTGCACAGTTCTTGGACCATATTTCCACCTTTTTCGGTGGTGCCTGGTAACAGGACAAGAAGTAATGGGCACAAGCTTCAATATAGGAAGTTCCACTTAAACATGAGGAGGAACTTCTTTACTTTGAGGGTGACAGAACACTGGAACAGGCTGCCCAGAGAAGTTGTGGAGGCTCCTTCTCTGGAGACTTTCAAAACCGATCTGGATGTGTTCCTGTGGAACCTGCTCTAGGCAATCCTGCTCTGGCAGGGGAGTTTGACTAGATGATCTCCAGAGGTCCCTTCCAACCCCTATGATTCTATGATTTATTGAGCTTACAGTCAAGCTGATTAAACTGAATGTCAGTAAAAGCCATAAGAAGGCATTTTATATCACTTCAAGGCGTCTCCACCACCTTTCCCCTTTCCTTTCTTTTTTTTTTTTTTTTTCAGACAAATCAATCAATACAAAAGTCCTCTTATCTAACAAAGACATGTTTGCAAGGTCTGAAGGTTAGGCAGCTAAGCCTTGCTTAGCTTTTTCATCAGGCTTTGAGCACCTGGGCAGTGAGTTCATGTCACTGGTGCCTGCCCATGTTTTATGCTACAGCCAAACTCTAGGCTCTCTTCTTTATACTCATTTTTGGTTATCTATGCGATGGCAAACAGCCCGGAACCCACTGGGCAGACATTATCACTTGCTCAGACTATCGAAGAGCATTGCTTTGTCTTCTCTTCACATTAAAGAGCAAAACCTACTGCTTGGCATCAGTATGGCCATGCCCCTGTTGTGCCAGGCTCTGTAGAAAACTCTAGCACAGTCTGGTTTGGCCTTTGGGAGCTTTCCAACATGGACATTGAGGTATGTTGCCCTCAATATACACCCTCATTGTGAAACTTATGAACTGAGTGCGGTAAGCATTTCAGCAGATATCTTCAGAATGGATTTTGAGAAGGGTTTTGGAGGCCTGATCTTGCAGAGGTTAAGGCAAACATTAGCTTCCAAAGATTTTGCGAGGCTATTCATAGCAGAAAAATTATGCTCATCACTTAAATATTTGCAAAGTTCTGTTGCTAATTCAAGTATTTAATTGTAATGACCTGTCTTGGCTCCCAGTTAAATGTTAAGATGTAGTGTAATACTTAATACAGCAATATATGTGTAAAATTGACTTAATCTAGTGTGGCAAAATTCACTAACTTCTTTTTGCTGTCCAGTAACTGTTATATGATGCCCAGTGATAGGGTGTAGGGGAGGAACAGGTGAGGTGAGTTTGTATTTGTCATTGCCCATCCATTTAGCAAATATTATGTTCCTTTTGCCTCAGATTATCACATGTAGGGCACTCCTGATATTATAAAAAGCACACTGTTCGTAATGATCTGCCCAGTTAGGAGTGGGAAAAAGAAAGTAAAAGGAAACGATACATACTGCATTCTACCTTGCATTCTATCTATTTGCATTTTATCTTGTGATACCTTTGTGATTCAGAGAACGCAGAGAGCTCAAAAAACTAGGCCATGGTGCATGACCTATAAGACTGGAGATATGAAAAATATTTTTTTTAATTGATAATTTTTTCTTTGGTGTGGATTTTAACTACTAAAACTACATATTCCTAAGTCAAACTGCTTAATCTTTTCAGATCTTTGATTAGTGCAAGGGAGATGTGTAATGAAAAGTGTTAAGTTTTAGGAAACAGGATAGATAGAAGCAAATGTCAAATCAAGGCACACAACCTTTGTATGAAAGGTTTAAATGCCTGGGGCCTTGAGCAGAGACAATCTAAGAAAGTCTATGGAGCTGTACGGGATCCACACAACTGTACTGAGCTAACTGGCATAAGTGCTCATCAAGCCACTTTCCATCATTTATCAGCAGTCTTGGCTGATTGGGGAGGCTCCAGTTGGCTGGAGGCTAGCAAACGTGAAAGGAGGTTGTAGTAAGGTGGGGGTTGGTCTGTTCTCCCATGTAACAAGCAATAGGACAAGAGGAAATGGCCTCGAGTTGTACCAGTGGAGGTTTAGATTGGATACTAGGAACAATTTCTTCACTGAAAGGGTTGCTGAGGCCTGGCCCAGGCTGTCCAGGGCAGTGGTGGAGTCCCCACTCCTAGAGGGTTTTCAAATCCATGAAGATGTGGTGTTGAGGGACATATACTTGAAGCACAAATATGATGAGGTGTGGGACTGGAATCCAGTGCCACAGTTATGTCAGAAAAAGAAATTCTTACTCCATTTGCTTTTGAATTTCCTTAAACATCATACTTTTTAAAAAATCCAGTAATATTTCAAGTAAATATAATATATTAATATTTAAGCAGCCTAATTCAGTTTTTTCTTTAAATTTCTATGTTTAACCTAAATAAAAATTGCTTTAAGGTAATTTTTTTTTGGATGATGACAAATTCTGGCATGGGTACAGGATGATCAAAAAGTCCTTGACACAGATATCATGTTTGGGTCAGAGAATTAGTTTTAAATACATTTTCAAGGGGTCATTAAAAGGCTTCAGAAATATACTATTGTTGTGAGAACAAAGGGAAAAATAAGGAGGCTAGCCAAAACCAGACATGGAAATCCACTTGTGAAATGAGCTGGAATGGTTAAAAGCATTTAGACAATGTTATATACAGGTCACTTTTAGCTTTCAGTATATGGACTTTGCTGTTTATCTGTTTGTATCAGCTGTAAAGTGGCGTAAAAGTTGAGCAACAGATTGCAAGTGGATTGTTGCCAAGAAGCAACCACTGTGAAGCTGCTAAATGACTGACTTTTTTCCTTATCCTATATTGAAATAATCTTTCACACAGAAGGAAATGCACGCTGCTTGGGTTTATATGTAAATCACATAGCGCACACCTGCAGTATAACACATCTGATGGGTTCTCTCTGGTTTGAGTGCATGTGGCTTCTTGTGCTTCTATGTATTTTTGTACATGAAGCAATGATTTTCATTGAGCGATTCCTTTTGGCAACTAGCAGCCTCATTTCCTTCCTGCTGGTTCTCCTCCTGGTTTGAAGGCAAGGGCAGGGCACGAAGGTGAACAGATGGTAACACTGAAGAGAACTGGAAGTCTTGGAGGCAAGTTGTCTTCTTGGTTCACACCTTCTCTTTCAGTAGCCAGCTGCCTCAGGCTCACCCACATATGGTATATTTTATCTCAGTAAAGCTTAGAAAGGAAACTGGCATTATCCAAAGTTTAAAAGTCACTCAGCTAAAAATGCTTCAAAAAACTAGGAATGGTTTGAATAGAGTAGTATAAAAAGAGGCCAGAAGACAAAAGCCAGGCTTGGGGATCAGATATAAGCAGCAGGAAAGAAGGCAGCTGAAGGGTAGTGTAAGACAGGAGCAGATATGGTCCATAAGAAGCATTCACCAAGGATGTACTCATGCTTTTTTCCAGAAACTCCTCAAATGTAGACTACTCTGACTGTGGATGATCTTCATTATGTGACCATGTGCAAGTCTGGTCATATGATGGAAAAGTGGCTTGCAGGTTGGTTTGCATCCTTGAAGGCTATTTACGTGTCCCGTATCCCAGGCATATCACTAGAAGGCAGCTGTGCTACATGTTCCTAAGTCATCTCTGTCGGACCCTGGCTGTGCAGGGTTTGCAAATATAGAAAGTTCCTTGAAATTGGCAGATAGTGAAAGAAAGCTCATGGAACACAAGTGTCCAAAAACGATGAATTATTTATCAGTAATTAACTATTAGCACTGTGAAATTCTGCTCTGCTGTTGCCAGCCATCTCTTCCATGCTTTATCCTGCTTTTGCCAGAGGTCTTGCAATCTGACCAGACATTGCCAGGTCCAATGTAGGAGGTGCAACCCGAGCAGAGCACAGAAATTAGAGATGAGCATGCTAGAGATCTACAGAAGAATTTAAATCAAATAGTGGAGTGGGGAATGAGACAAATAGAGTAAAAGTGTAAAAGAGGAGAAAACAGCATGAAACAGGTGACTATTGAAATAAGGGAGTAATTGCTAGGGACCGATTAAGTCTGAACAAGAGAAGAAAACCCTCTCTATGCTATCCAATATACCCAAATTTCAGTGTGCTTACAACTAGAGGTTACAATGAGGTTACATACAAGCTTAAACTTGCCTATTGACTTTCCTGATACAGGCAGAAAGAATCAGCTCAAAATGGAAAACAGCATTCAAGAAATGGGATGTAGCTGCAAACTCTCGATTCCAAATTTCTTTAGCTTTTCCGAATTGTTTTGTGGATATGAGACCGTACCCCACTGGGATATAATTCAAATGTTAGACTTAGGTATGGATGCCGTATAGATTTATTTCACCTATATATAGCTCTTTGTAAGATTTCTGGTATTAATTTTAGCCACTTTCTTAGATTTACAACAGTTCTCCTGTTGTAGGGACAAAGCAAAGCAGACTAAGAGTAAAACCCTGAGAAATACTGAGTGTTCTTCTGATGAGGAGATCACCCATCGGTGCACAGCATGAAATGAATGGGAACATATCTAAGAACTTAAGTCCTGCAGAGCATTCCTGGGCAGGTGCAAAGGACCAATGTGAAGACTGATTTGTTCAAGCTCCCTCTTGCAAGAAGCACATGGCAAAAAAACCAGTCCATGGATCTAGAATACAGACTGTTAGGGTAAGTAAAACCTTTCAATTTTTTCTTTCTCAAACTGAATGAAAATGATTGATCAAGGGAAGTGGCAGAGCTTTCTATAGACTTTAACAGCTCTAACTGCCACCAAAAATGACTACTGTGTTTGAAAAATTCCATCTTTGGTAGCTCAGACCTGCATTTTTTATCAAAATAGCATAGAAAAGATAACCTTTGTTTCTTTAATCCAAATATAACAGTATAATTTAGTGAACACTTGTTCCAGCAAACAGCTGACCTCTGATATAAGATATCATGAGTTAACTGAGGCTGATATTCTTAGGCAAACTTCTTCAGGTTTCGTCTGCCTGACAACTTTCGTATTATGGTAAGACAAATTTGATCCTATACATTCTGTCTCAGTGGCACACGGTCAAGCCCCGAGCCAGTATTTTCCATTTCTGACTGAAATGGATTGCTGATACACTATTGGGAATGCAGCCTTAGGCATCGGGTTGTTAACAGTTTTTTATGGTACTTTATTTTGCAGCAAACTTCCTGCTGGTCTGTATCACTGTATGTGCAATAGAAAGGAGAGCTAATATCTAAGGTGTAATTTTGTACAGAGGGCACTGGCATTGTAGCTGCTGCAAATCAAAGGTGCCTGTTATCAAATCTGAAGACATAGGTTCTCATATAAGTTAAAGAACATTTACTGGAAATGTCAGAAATGCACCAGCAAGCTGGAATTGGTGACACCTGACAAGAACTCTGATGGCGAAGTTTGTGTTACATAACCATGCTAGCAGATTTAATTGCTGTAGTTAAATTTAACCACAGCCCATTTAGGCCTCCTCTGTTCTTGAATCTCCTGGACATCATTCATAAATGTTCTGATCAGCTAAGGCTGGATGATCTGGAGATCCTCTAGTCCGTCCCCCTGCTCAAAGGGGGGTCAGAGAAAGCATGCTGCTTGTTTCCTGTTGGGTTGGAATATATTGAAGAATGGAGGAATCTATAACCTCCCTGGGCTACATATTCTACTACTTGACCAGTAGATTGGGACACCCTCACAGTGAAATTCTTTTTTTCCTATTTTTAAACGGAATTACTGTACTTCAGTTCATGCCCACTGCTTCTCATCCTGCCACCAGGCACCATGGAGAAGAGTCTGGGTCTGTCTTTACTCCATCCCATCAGGTATTTGTATGCATTAATGAGATCCCCCTGAGCCTTCTCTCCTCTGGACCTCTCCTCAGATGAAAGCTGCTCCAGTCCCTTAGTCACCTCAGTGGCCCTTTGCTAGATTTGCTCCAGCATGTCCATGTCTCTCTTGTACTGGGAGCCCAGAATTGGAACCTGCACCCTATGTGTGCCTCACCACTGCTGAGGAGAGGCAGGGGGATTACGTCCCTTGACCTGCTGGTAACAAAGTTCTTATTTTCCAAGAATTCAGAGGCAGGATGATAACCCCATAGCCTCTTCCCAATGGCAGTGTGTGATCACTACACTGAGCACATGGTATTGTTTTAGCTTTTGTCAGGAAGTCAGGAACAGTAGAGCTGTGAATAACAATGTTCAGGCTGACATTTCTTTATTAACATATGAATACAATCACTTGTATTTACCATTGTCCTCCAGTTTACTCTTCTCAGTGACTTCTTTGACAGCTTCTGATTCTGTTTCTGGACTCTGGCCTTTTGTTGTTCCTTCCTGTATTCTAGCGTTGTGGACCTTTGCAGAAAGAGGACTATACTGTCTTTGTCTTGACACCCAAGCTGTGCTTTTCTGCAAGAGGAGGGCTGGGATATACCAGCAGGAATCATGAGTTCTGTCAACTATTGCAGCTTGGTTGCCAAAAGGAACAGGTAGGTACAGCCTGGATGAAGGGTAATGAACAGAATATTAGACCAGCAATTGGCTTGTTTCTAGCTAGCCTTTATTTCTCCTCATCAGATGAGGAGAAACAGTAGAAGTGCATACAGTGACTCCAGTGAACAGGTTAGCAGGATAGAATTAACGCCTTTTGTGCCCTAAGTGATCTATAACTCCATTAACTCTTCACATAGACCAACCAAGGAGGCCAGTTCAACAGGACTTTTGATTTTATTCCAACCCATACCTCTTTCCCTTTTTTGTAAACTTCATGATTCAGAGGAGTGAAGGCAACCTTATTGGCAAATTCTATTAAGGAGCATAGCAGTAGATTGAGGGAAGGCGTCAATAAAGCAGAGCAAGCTCAACAAGGGCCCCCAGATGAGGTCCGTTTAGGGGTTATTACAAATAGCTAACATTAATTTACTTTTGATACCTGGCATAATCTAATTTATTTTGTGCTATTTGTGTGCAAGCAGCAGGAGTAATATGCCTGTAATTTCAAGTGGAGACCACCATACTTATAAACATTTATGAGACCAGGGCTCTCTGCCAAAGAATTTCTCAGAAAGCCCGCTATGAATTTGCTGCCTCACCTTGTAATGTGTTACAAACTGCTTAATTAAGTCATTAGCTACGAGCAATAAATAAATAAAATTGGGATGGTGGGGCAAAGAAAAATGTAGATTCACCAGTCTGATTCCAAAGGTAACACTGGGCTTGCACATACAGTTAAGATAATTTATAATAAGGGCTGTAGCAGAAATTATCCAGGAAATGGAAACCTTACCATTCGTATATAATCATTCTGTAAAGACCAGGTAGTCATAAAAATATTGCATAATCAGGCATATCATTGGCCAGACTGACCTTGGGAGCCGCACTCTTATACAGGTGCAGAGTATAAATTCTGATGCTTTGCTTTATTGGCATCTCTTGACAAGATGGGTATCACCAAGAACTTGCTGTGGTTATTCCTCTTAAATACAGCTCTTCTGGACGCTGCCTCAGACAAATTGCTTGACGTCTTTAAAGAATATTCTTCCACACAAGGTAGGAAAAGGGATGGAATGTGGTTTCCATCCATGTAACTCAACTTTGTGCAAGGATTAGCTGTGAGACAGACTGAAATTAGATAGCATCCTGTTGTCTTATTAAAAATATGAACCAATCATTATTGTTATTCATGTTGGAGCGAATTTAAGGCGGTGAAATGAAGTTACTCTGTTTTGCAATAATGTCCTGTAGCATAGTTTAAACAAACAAAAAACACCATGAAAATACTGCTGATTTTTTTTTTCCTGTAATTTTGTGCATTTTGGTATGGAATTAAGAGGGAATATACTTTCTTTGGCTGCACTGTTATTTGAAGCTATAAATAAGAAAACAACATCCCTGGGGATACGAGGGTTATAGATTGTGTTGTTTATTTTGCCCACTGCTTTCAAAAAGACAGTAAAAACTGCTTGAATAATAACAATAGAAAACGGAAAAAAAAATCTAAGCCAAGGAAATCAGAATAAGAGACATTTAGAAAAATAAAATATTGCAACAAAGAAGCCCAAAAAGTAACACCAAAAGCAAGCCAGAATTGGAAATTTTTGTAGGCAGCCTGACTCACATTCATAATCAATTAGAGTTTTATTCAGATGAGGGGTTGTTTGAATAAACTATATAGACTATATAAACATAAAGACATGACTCAAAGCCATGGCTTTATACATCGCTTCTTAAAGAAAAGCACTTTATTTGGGGAAGGTTGAAGGGAGCACTGGGGGGTTGTGTGTGTTTTAAAACAAACTGGGCAATTTGGAAGAATGCATGAACCATTACTTAGTGAAAGTTACTCTGCGTTCCTAAAAATTTTCCCCTACTACAGGAATATAGATCTTAGTCATGAAGCCAAATACAGCTTATATGACCTTGTCTGCAAGTGAATGAGGAGTTTATCTAGTGATCACTCTTTGCTGTTCATTATATGTTCAAGTCTGATATCTGTCTTACTATATGAAGTCACTTTTTGGATGTGTGGGAATTACCAACTATTTTGTGTATGCTTCTCAAAATAAAAAGGCTTGAGAAGCACACAACACTTTCTAAAAATGCTGTATCAGACCATGGACCATGGTTAAGCATGTCACTACGTTACTTTTACATAAAAATAAGTATCCATATTTCCTATTAGATATGAAATTAATACCTCATGCAAGTTTTCCTTACCCTTGATTTACATATTTCTCACTATATATTTAGGTTTATGTTAGAAAACGCACAATTGCAGCTAAACAACATGTGTTCAACAACTGAAAACATAGTGAGTATTTCAAATCAGAAGTACAAGTTAAGGAAGTACAACAAATATTCTACATCGCTCCTAGCCTGTCAAAGCTTTGCTGGGCTATCTCACTTAACTATATTTTTTTTACTTTGGAAGGTTGGACTAGATGATTCTTGAGGTCCCTTCCAACCTAGCATTCTATGACCTCTCTGTGGATTTTGACTGTTTCTTTTAATTATGATTACAATAGGTCTGTGCAATGCTTGGTTTATTTAGCTCCCAGCACTTCATGGAAGTTATTGCTGGTACATAGACACTAAGAATTAACACAGAGATAACTGAGGGCAAATCTGCCATCTAGAAAACCAATTTTTCATACATGCAGGTTTGGATTAATGTTCTGTCACATTGGTTTGTGGTTTTGAATTCTATTTTTTCCCATATTGTTGCTTTCTCCTCCTTTCCAAGGTGCTTCCCAGAGCCTTATGAACAACTTCATCCACTTGGTCCTCACTGGCTTCTTTCTCTTCCTCTCCCACAGATACCACGAGCCCGACGACAACCAGCTTGACGACAACTTTTCCTCTATGTGAGTCTGAACTTGTCATTGTTTTTCTGTCTCTAAATTTTGTGGCACCAGTTCATGCATCACAGGGCTGGGTTTGGGAGAAGAGAGCCATGGAAACATACAGCCTAATAAAAGTGTGGCAGTTCAGGTGAAACTTTTAGGCTGTTGCCAATACCCCAGGAAGTGCAGATGCTTGCATGCTAGAGAGTTTTCCCACCTTTTTGCAGTCACCTCCTTTCCAAGGTGCCTCCCTGAGCCTTGTGGACAACTTCATCCACTTGGTCCTCACTTGCTCCTTCCCCTTCCTCTACTGCAGGTAACACGCGCCCAAACACAGACAGCGTCACAGCAACCGTTCCTGCAGGTGGGTCTGATTTTGTCATGTTTGTTCTGGCCACTACTTTTGGTGGTACCAGGTAGTGCCTTGAGGATGGAGTTTAACTCTCTCCGTGGGGAGCAGAGCCATGGCAATACGCAGCCTAACCAAGGTGAGGGTGGCGGTTGTGGTGGCCTGAAACTTATAGAGTGTTGTCAATGCCTTGTCAAGAGAAGGTGCCTGCCTGCACTAGAGGTCCTCCAACTTTTTCCCCGTCTCCTCCTTTCCAAGGTGCCTCCCTGAGACTGGTGAACGGCAACAACCGTTGTGAGGGACGCGTAGAGATTTACTACTACGGGGGCCGTGGCACCGTCTGTGACGACAGCTGGGACATGAACGATGCCCAAGTCGTGTGCAGGCAGCTGGGATGTGGCTATGCTCTTTCTGCACCATCAAATGCCTACTTTGGCCAAGGCACTGGCAATATCTACCTGGACGATGTGCAGTGCACAGGGAGAGAGTACTCCCTCTTCGAGTGCAGACACCGTGGCTGGGGTGTCCACAACTGTGGCCACAGTGAAGATGCTGGTGTTGTGTGCTCAGGTACCACTGTTTGTCCTTCCTAAATGACTGACTTTGCAGCACTGGGAGAACATCTGGCCATGCTCCTTCATCCACTCGGTCCTCACTTTCTTCTTTCTCTCCTTTTCCTACAGATGCAACAACCACTACCACTGTTTCCACTCTATCATCAACTACTCCAGGTTTGTCTGCTTTTTTTGTACCTCTGATCCATTATTTTGGAGGTATATTTGTTGCTAGTTTATACACTGGAGTTGTGTTTTTTGTGCAGTGTAATAGTTTTGGAAAAATTTGTTATTGGTACTAACTGTTTAAATCCTACATCCTGGTCTCCTGTATCTGTCTGATTCTGGTTTTGGGTATGGGTTTCACAGTTGATATTCCGTGGACCAGCACCTCTTGGTTTCTTTCATGGAGATGTATCCCTTAAGCCGACCAAATGCAGAGTAGCAAGGGACAGTCAAGTTCTCTGAAGAGATCATCTCACTTGTAGCCTGAGTGAGAAGTGCATAACCATTCAGCATCTCTGAAGATTTAACTCCCTTTTGCTATGGTTTTGATACATAAAATGTATTTTCATTTGATCAGAAGTAGATCTAAATAGATCACGTCTATACCTCATTTTCTTTCCTTTTTTTTTTTTCTTTTTCAGTTAGAAAATATATTTGTGGTGCCCTACTTTTTAATTCTTCTGGAACACTTCAGAGTCCTTCTTATCCTTTAAATTATCCAGATAATGCAGATTGTTTGTGGCAAATACAAGTGGCAAATAATTTCCGTGTTATGCTCACTTTTGGAAGTATTCAGTAAGTAAACCACTTCCTGCCTGGGCAAGAAATGGGTCCCAAAACCCAACTGCAACCACAGTTCCCAAGTACATTTCTTGTGGTTGTAAACGAATTATAAATATTACATGGGAATTGTGTCAGTGCAGTGTCTTCATTTATTGTTCATTCAGATCTTAAAACCCGAAGTTTGCCAAATGCATTTTATTATATATTTATGTTTCCTTCTCAGGTTGCGAGGCGGGTGCCAGAATGACTATATTGAGATCTATGATGGGCCTCCCAGTACTTCTCCTCTGCTTGGAAGAGTTTGTTCTGGTTCTGATCTCACATACACATCATCCTCAAACTTCATGGCTGTCAGATTTCGCAGTGACTCCAGATATTCCAGTAGAGGATTTCATGCTGTGTATCAGTCCTTTCCAGCAGACCAGACCACCAGTAAGTTTCTATTCTGTTTCTAATGTTTTCTTTGCTCAGCAGCTTTTATATCCTGAGTTTATTTGCTAAGTAAGTATTTGTTACTGTTATTGAAGAAATCCCACGTAGATGACATGCCCGCTTGAATTTCACAACTGGTTATTGACTTTCAGACAATAATTATTTTTTCATTAAAAAAAAAATTCAAGTATCATATTAATTGTCTTTAGATGTTTTCTACAATGACCAGTCTGAATTCATATTTCTTCTTATTACATCATTATTCATATATATATTTTTTACCTTTGTGGACAGATTTTTCGTAGAATCATAAAAATATTAGTTAGAAAGGACCTTTGGAGGCTTCCTAGTCCAACTATTCAAAGCAGAGCTATTGCAAATACCTGGTCAGGTCCATTATGCACTTGTCGAACTGAGTCTCTAGAAACATTCAAAGACTGAAACACTCAAAGCTGCTTCTCTGGGTGACCTGTTCCAGTACTGCCCTGTAGTCCCAGTAGAAATGTTTCTTATGTGCACTCATATCTGCCCTAGGCACAAACAATGGCCACCACATTTGGCTCTGTTGTCTTTGTTCCTGCCTTTCAAGGGGCTGTGTGTTGCCAACAGGTCCATGTCAGCAGTTATCTCTCTCTACCAAAGGCCAAACTCTCCCTGCGATCACTGCTTTTCATGTCATGAACTCAGTGAGCCACCATAGAGATGGTTTCAGGATCCCCTCACACCCAAGTAGTGCTTCTGCAAGCCAGCGTGCATGTTTAGCTCTACACCATCCACAATAGGTTTTGGATTCTTTCTTATTCATGAAAAACTCTCATTTCTTAGCATTTTTGTATGCATGGTGATACAGGGTCAAGGTCTCAGCAGAAGGCTGTTGTAAGCTACATGTTTTTGTCAGAAGAGCAACTGAAAGTGGGCTGAAGTTTGTTAGAGAATATTGCTTATTCATATATAAGACAAAGGTGTAAAAGTAAGTGTTTTGGCTTAAGAACTCTCTCCCGTAAATGATAGCAGCTATTGCGTTTGTTGAAGTTGTGACATGCAAACACTATCAAGTATCTAAAACTACTAATAATTTCTATTTTCTTCCCTAGCCCTCGTGTGCTTGTCAACCTACATGCGTGCAGCTGTAGACAGACGCTATCTCCAGTTACAGGGCTACTCGGTGTGGAACGTCAGCTTGTCTGACTCTCATTGTAGACCAACAATTACATCAACTGAGGTTATATTCAACATTCCATACAACGGCTGTGGTACACGTAGACAGGTTGGTGTCGATACATTTTGGAGACCTCTCCAGGTCCAGGCACAGAAATTAAACAGACATTTAGAAAATTGTCATGAATCGCAGAGTCATGTAGCCCACAGGTATTCAAAACACAGAAGAGAAGCATGTGTTTCTGAAGGCTAAGGTTTATTAAGCACTCCTACTTATCCTTCCCAGGGTTTAAGTAATCCCTGTATGTATTTCAGAATGATGTTCTAGAGAACAAAGCATAGGAGAGAGTTAAGTGAACAATTCCATCCAGGACTCTTGGGGTTTTTGAGTATGGCATGTTCTTTCTGGGTAATACTAGGACATGACACATTTAAAATTTCATAGTACGCAGTGAACATGACTACATGTGATAATTTTGTACTTATCTGATGTGTCGAATAGGGCAACAATGAAACGATCGCCTACTCCAATGTGATAAAAGTGCCTGCTTCTGGTTCCATCATCAAGAGGAAAAAGGACATTCACTTCCACATGAGCTGCAAAATGCTCCAAAACACCTGGATGCAAGTGATGTACATTGCCAATGACATCATTAATGTCAGTGAAACCCAGTATAGCAGATTTGACATGACCTTGACATTCTACAATTCCTCATCTTTCCTGTGGCCAGTGCATGACTTTCCATACTACGTTGACCTGAACCAGAATTTGTTCCTTCAAGCTTCTCTTCACAGCTCTGACACAAACCTGCTGGTGTTTGTGGACACTTGCGTGGCATCACCTGATCCTACCAATTTTAGAACACAGACCTATGAATTGATCAGAAGTGGGTAAGAATTTTCTAAAGAATTACTTTAAAAGTATCTGTATGCATAGTTGTGAAAGAGCTTAATTTATGAAAGAGGTGATTTAGGGCCCATGTATATTGGTTGTAATTCTCAATACAAATATACTTCTAAGAAATACTTTTTGGCAAAGCCTGAATAAAATAAAATATGACATAGAAATGCCATTCAGCAGTTGCAGTCAAGCACTGAGATTACACTCAGGGAGGCAGTGTAGAAACCAAGGTCTGAATTTTTCTCTGAAATAGATGCATTAAATGTAGGGATGTCAATGGCTCTATGTTTCTGTAAGTCAGAACTAGAGTTTTGCAGCACCATAACGAGAATACAAAACAGTCTGTTCAAAAAGAAGGTAAATTCCATAACCTTTTCTTGCTATTCTAAAAACCTAAAACATTGTGCTTAATTCAATATAAAATGTGCCTTCTGATTTGAAATGGAAAAGTTGTGGACTCTGGTGAAGAACACAAAGCAAACAGGGAGCTGCAAGTCTACAAGTGTGGCTCTCAGTGTCCCATTTTGTTCCAGGAATGAAAAGCTCAGGCCAGTTTATTTCCCTTCTGTGCTTGAATTTTGCTGCGTCCTGGGAGGGTGTTCACATCAGTAAACACAGCAGTGTAATAATCAGCTGCTAAACTGGAAATCAGACTCATGACAGGCTAATGAAGTGACACAGTGCCTCCTGCCTGCTGTGTAAATGTCCTCCCTCTCACACTTTATGTGAATCTTAAGCAGGTTTTTTCCTCTTGTTGGGACTTCTTTTTCTTTTCTCTACAAAAAACACATATTCATTAAGCAGGACACAGAAGGACTGTGTACCTTTGCGAGCAGGACACTCACTAGGGAGATGGGACAAATAGATTCTGATAATTTTCCAGTTAATTTTGGCTTGTGTGACACTGCACTGTGCCAAAAGCAAGCGTATTTACTGACTCTAAAATCAATAATATCATCTATAAATATCAGGTGCGCTGGGGTAGCACTGCAGTATAAAATAAATTAAGACTGAAAGGACTTTAAATCCTTGCTGTATTTATCAGGGAAATGAGCACAAGTATAATTGATGTCAACTTTGAAATAATCTGGGGTAACAATTGTGGGTGAATTTTTGTGATCTTCTTGCATGGTGGTTAAATTAAAGCAGAACAACTAGGATCTAAGTCAGGTAAATTCTAAGGCTGATAATTATCAGGAAGTGAAACTCTTTGACTGGAAAGTTGATCGCATGCTCTGTGAAACATCTGGAGATCTCTGTCAGGTTTCAAGATTCCTCAAGCAAGGTACTCTACAAACATTGGAGGACTAAAGAGTGTGTTTATTTCCCCAAAAAGAATTAGTTTTGTCCTTCCAGAGTAGAAAGGGGCCATTTCTCTTTCTGCCACAACCTGCCAGGGCCTCTTTGCAAACAGATAGTCTGTTCACCTGAAACACAGAAACCAGCAGAACCAATACTGATTTTTCAGCTATTCATGTTTTCACAAGCTTTGTTCAGCTGTGTACATTATTGTGGTAGAAATCACTGCAACTCTTACTTATTTTTGCCTCTTAGTTTCTCTTCTTGCTAAAAACAAACTTTATCTTTTTTAAAAAATCCTTTTAAACTCTCTTATACTCTTACCTTCCATTTTTTTTACCATACGGGTGGTGAGATACTGGCAGAGGTTGCCCAGAGAGGTGGTCAATGCCCCTTTAAAGGTCCCTTCCTGCCAAAACCATTCTATGATTCTCTATTTAAACTCAAATCATACTGCATGGAGACAGTTTAATAGCGTTCCTATTCACAAGAGCTAACCTGTTAATTTTCTATCTTTCCAGGTGTATTAAGGATCCTACCTACTCTTCTTACTATTCACCGTACAGCACTACTGCTCGGTTTGCATTTAATGTTTTTTCATTTATTAATCGATACCCGTCAGTTTACCTGCAGTGTGAGCTGGTGGTGTGCAGGTACAATGACTACTCTTCCCGCTGCTATCAAGGCTGTGTTAGTAGGCTCAAGAGGAATGCAGGTTCCTCCCAGGAAAAAGTAAATGTTGTTATTGGACCTGTCCAGCTTCGGGAAGCTCTCGCTGAGAATAGGAAAGCTGGTAAGTTTAAATAACTTAAATAACAAAAGGCTCTGTATATTACTGTCTGTTTGCATGTCAGTTCAGACATGAAACCCAGCTCTGAAATCTGCCTTTGCTGGTTTATTCACAAGTCTGCTATAATTCTCTGGGGGAATTATTTTTTTTTATACAATTGTTTTATAGGATTTCCAAGCTATTTCCTTTCTATCACAGTTTAGATTCATCATTTGTTCTGCACATGTCAAATGTAGATGTGGTGCTGTGTGACATAGGTTAGTGGTGACCTGGCAGTGCTGGGTTAATGATTGGACTCCGTGATCTTAAAGATCTCTTCCAACCAAAATAATTCTATGACTCTACAAATGACAATAGATTCAGTTCTGTGGAAAGATGGTTGACAAGTAACTCATCTTCCTGCAGGATTTATATTAATATTTAAAAGCTATTTGTGCCTGATTGGCATGTCTCTTATTTATTAGCAACCAATCTGTAGGTCCCCTTGGAAATGTTGTTTCCCAGTGTCCCGTCACTGCTGTTTCCACTATCAGAAAACAGCATTTTATGGTCTTAGAGTGTAACCATTACAAACTCTTAGTTGGTCTTTAATTTCTTGCCATAACATTTACTTGTTGGCATGGGCACAGAATAATTTGTAAAAAAAATGTGCAATAAAAAAAATAGGTTTCTGATGAGATCCAGATTGCAACATTTTAATTCCAGTTTTCTTTGCCTAATTACCTTTGAGATTAACTAGCTCAGGAAAACTAATGTAAGCCTCTCTCTTTCTTTTGTGCACAGAGCCGGCCTCTGACAGCCAGGCAAAAGGGGAGTCTCAGAGCTCAGCACCTACTGCCAGCTCCCTCGTTCCTCTGGCTGTGACCATTGTGGTGCTGGTAGCTGCTGTTGTCACAGTGGGAGGATTTCTTTTGAAGCGTAAACTGCAGGAACCCACCCCATACCAGATAATGTAAGAGGCAACTCAAGACTTGCAGGTGGAAGGATATTTTCACCACCCATCTGCTTCAACAATTGGTTTTGCGGTCCGTGTAGAGGGTAACTCTTAGTTGACTATTCCACCATCCAGATCTTGAAGAACGTACTATATCAAAATAACACCCGTTCTTAACAAGAACTGAACTTATAAAGAAGCCTGGCTTTAAAATCCTCAAGTCCAAATATATCTAAGGTCTAAAGAGAGGTTGATTCTTCCATCCCAGCATCCAAATAAGATGCCATCTTCAATGCTGGACATTTCAGAGTTTCTCAGTTGAGTTCCTGGTTGAGTGTCTGTCTGAGAAGCCTTATCTAGGTGACTTGAGAAAAAGAACTGACTTCTTTTGTCATTGCTGATATGCAGATAAAACACCTGTGTAGCACCAAGAGATACGCTGGAAAGTAGTCTAAGAAAAATGTTTCTTTGCGGTAAAAATGTCTCAATAATGAGCCAGAAGCAAAAATGCACAGGGGCTGCACATAAGGAATTGCTCCTGTACAACATTCCTTGTCTGGGGGGGTATGGTTCTTCACAGTTATGTGTTTCTCTGAGAAAATGTAGGCCATTTATAAGATATTGTATAGAGGATGAATATAATCAGATCTGTTATATAAATGTGTAATTTAAAAAAGCAGGAAAGAGAACATTTTTTGAGCAACGCTTCTTTTGTGTACTTGCAAACACAGCACCTATGTGTCTGAACTCCCAGCTAACGCGTGATCAGGTTGGAGAACATGGCTTTTGACAAAGTGACTTTGCCAAGCAATGATTTCTGCTCTTGTTCTTACGCAGTTCTCCACGTGTAACGGGAGGGGGGAGGGAGAATGTACGTAAGTTATCATGAAGATATGTGACCTGTCTCCTATTACCATGTGAACACAAAATAAAAACAGAAGGTAGAAGAAACTTCTTACTACAGGTTGAAAGGTCATTGGCATTTGATTGAGAAATGCTCTTCTTTAATTTTCCTGTTTTCTAGCCAGCTACAAAAGAGGAAGGTGTGTTGGGAACTGTGTGTGAGGTGAGCCAGAGACAAACTAGTGACGTGTAAGGAATGTGAGCTGTACTCTAGAGTGACATCCTGACCTGATGAAGAGGATGTGGGCAGCTCTGACGGGAATCATCATTGCAGCCTGTACCATTTCTTCCTTCAAGTTGTATTTTCCTGGTGACTCCAGGCAGACCTCGTCAACTCTCCATACTGTGGAGAAGGGACCATACAAGGAGGGAACGGCATTGCCCACAGAAAGTGGAAAGTGATTTTTGTTACCCACACATGAGGAACAAGGATTGAGGAGGGTCCTCTCCTGCTCTCTGCCTACAGCCATCTTTGAAGGGCAGAGCAATCCAGGAGGCTGACCTGCCTTACATCTAGTTCTGTTGTGTAGACCAGAGGTTGTCTAGGCTTGGAGGAAGCCAGCAACATGCTCAGCACGGTGAAGACTTCCCTGGACCTGGGATTTCCTACCTTTCTAGAAGAGGACCTTCCCCTCTGCTCTTCCCAGATCTGCTGTTTTCTCTCCTCCCCCTCCTCCTGCTGTGGCCTTGCTGCTGTGGTGTTTCTACCCTACCATTCTTCAAAGCATAGCTTGATGGCACTTTTTCTGCTTCTCCTCACCTCTGGATATCATTGTGATCAGACAAGCAGAAAGATCCTAGACCTAGGATGCTGGTGCCTCCAGCTAGCAATGTGCCCATGCTGCTCAGAGCTGAGTCTTCCCATACTATGTCTGTGCCGGAGGTCCCAGATGGAGATGTACCAAGGCTGTATCAAAATGCAAGGTAGAAGTACCAAGTTCAGTGGTTTCCATATTAAACGTTGCTGCAGAAAACCCTGCTAGACTGTTTAAGTAGTTGGTGTCTCAGACTTATCCTTATTTCCTGCTGCCTTTGCTGATCTGCAAGTATTATAGAAACGCAGATTCAAGAAAACTAGGTTTGTTGATGAGGAAAGGGGCTTGTGAATGATCTCTCTGTCAAGAACCATCCTTCCCACCTCCTGAACCCCACATTCAGGAAATCTCTACAAGTAAATCCAGTGGATATGACTCTTAGCAGTAGAAAGTTCTGATCCACTTGCATCCTCACCATCGAACAAACGCAAATTTATTTGCAACAACATAAGCAGCAAAGCCCAAGAGGCCATCAAGGAAATCAATAAATTAGACTAAGCTGCCTCACTGCATCATAACACATGAATTTAGATTATCATTCCTTTGTGCAGAACTCTGGATACCCTTATTTCAGTGTAGGTACTTTCTTATAGTCACGGGTAAAAGCTGATTAATCTTCTTTGTCCTTTCAATGGTTTTCATTTGGACTTCACAAAATCCAGTACATCTGTAGAAGTCTCCTAACAACAGTCAGCAGAAGTGTTTTCAAAGCTTGGTGGAATTTCTTTCACAGAGTAAAGTGCTGAGAAACACTTCAAGCTGCCGGAAGAAGTCCTAAGAGAACAAAAATGTGTTGCTGCAAGAGACTTACCTAGTCAATGGGAAGGGTGAAAACATGTGCTGTATAGTTTTTGCATTAATTAATTAATTAAAATCAATTGGGACATAACATTTATCTACTCCTACTGTACAGAGATTGTCTGATAATTGAGATGTCTAGAAACATCTAGATCTTTCAAGTTTGTAGTAAAGAATTAATTAGTGAAGAATGTAATGGAGAATTACTTAATCAATCAGTGCTGTTCATTTACCTGGACACTTTGACATGGGGTTTTTTTTTCACTTGAACCACCTGGGAACCACTTTCGTGTTCCCTTTCCTCCCCACCCTTTTCAGTTATTACAAGAGCTTGGAGAAGGATTGCTACCCATCACTTACTCTTGCTTCAATGATCACAGTGTTTGCCTGATCAGTCAAATATACTGGATTTTTTCTGCTTCTTGCCAAGGTGTCAAAACCAGAGGAATATGAATAGTGAATACCGGGTCTTGTGTGCATTTCCTCATTCATGTGCGAATGTGGTTGTTTATATAAAAAAGAAACATATTTACCCTTCTCAGTGTTCACTTTCAGGCTTCCAACATTATCTTTGGCATCTTGTGATTTGCACTTCCTTTTTCTATTCCAATAAAGCTGGCCTTTGTGGAAAGACTTCTAAGTTATTCTTCTTTTCCCTTGGGCTTCTGGACTTTAGTCTTCATCCTTGATGACTGGCCCTGGAGGCAATAAATTTGTATAAGACAACAATGGTACCATGAAGTGTAACCCCTCATAATGCCATCCAAGACATGATGGCTGTAGAGGTAGAAATCAGATCAAGAAAAATATCCTGGCTCTTCAGTGTTAGGAGGGTCATCAGCTTGTTCCATTAACTATCAGTTCAATGGTTAAAACACAGAAACAGAGGAAACTAATCACTCTGGCAAGACAGCGATGAATGAGAATTCAGCATTTTTTCATGTTGTGGAAAAGCTTGGGATTCTTTGTCATCAAAGAATGACAGCTGTAATTGTCACTATGCAAAATTAAACAAGGAATATATTAAGAAAGATTCTTAATAGAAATCTGAACCTTTTTTCCCCCAATTTGTTGGTTCAAAGGAAACTTTAGAATAAAATTAAGGTGCAACCTATGTAATTCACCTAACCATTCATAAAATCCTTTGATTTTTCTGCACAGTTTTCTTTTCAGGTGACCTTGATTCTCTTGACACTTCTTGTAATCTAACAGTTTCTTGGTGAACAGAGTTTTGACTTGAACTTCAAAGTGTCAAAAAGGAACGGGTTCATATTGGGACTGGAAGTGTTGACTTCAAAGTTCTTCAGAAACTCCCCAGTCATACTTGAACAAGGCCACCAGGTCTTATTTTATTTAAAGTATGCTGATGTTTTAAGATATTCGTGGCTCTTCAGGGAGGCTTGCCACACTAGCTGACACCAATTTTGCATCTTTTTTACTACTTTTCTGGAGGAAGCTCACTTAAGACTCAAGATTCCACTACCTTCCCAAGATCCACCAAGGAGTCTTCCCGTAAGAGAAAAATATTCAGGTTAGTTGACCAGAAATGAAAGATATCTTTGCATAGGAGCTCATTTTCTTTGTACAGTGAAATGATTGTGAAACGTATGGTACCATAAATATTTCCTTCCAGGCAGTGGAAAATGTTACTCTTGAGATATTATCTTTCTGCAAAACCCAGGAAGTTACAAAATCTCAAATAACAAATCAAATATGTTTTTGTTTCAGATCATAGGACTGTAGTTGTTTTATTGTTCTCCTGTAGAAAGAGAAACCTATAGAGCCACTCCCCTTCAGAAAGAGACTATATATTCTGACAGTCCTTTCTGTCAGCACCACTTGAGATGGGTACCACTATGATCTTGACATGGCTGCTTTTGTTAGGTTCAGCAGTTCTGGCGGCCAGATCAGGTAATGCACTTAGGTTTGTTCCAGGATGCATTAAAAGTGATAAAGACTGCTTGAGATCCTCTCTGTTGATTCCACAGGTAGAGATCACTTTCATGCTGGTGTCGGACTGGGCAAAAATTTAAAGGGGAAATTGAATGAAAGAGATAGCATAGTTTTGCTCTACTAAAATTGTGAACTAATCATCACAGTGAATGATAATGACTTAAACCATTTAGTGGAGTTCATTTTGCTGCCTCAGGATCGTATTTGTCTTAGTGCCTTGTAACATTGTGAGAAATGTGTCTGTGAGTATGTTACGAATGAGTCATTCTTCCAGTTCTAGAAATCTGATCTAAGTATTATGGAAGAATTTGTTTATTTATTTATTTTAAATGTGTATTTGCATGCATACATAGGCTATATATTTAATATTGCTTGTATTATATGTAAAATTTAACAAAATATAAGAAGTTAGTTTTCATAATCTAGCACCGTAGTTAAGTGAGGGACATCTAAACACAATGAAAGACATGAAATGTTTTTGATTCAACTCTTTCTTTGGTCATTGACTTTTTCCTTAGGATGATTAGTTTCTATCTCCTAAATGACTTAGGTGACTTTGAGCTAAATAGTTCTATGTACAACCTAGAATAACTGAAGATTATTTTTCTAACTAATTATTTAAGCATCATTATGATAATTTCTATTGCCATCATCCACCTCATCCAGTTTTCTTCATCTGTTCTCTGCTTGCCTGGTGATAAACCATCTCATTCTGGCTGCTCCTGTTTTTCTCTCTGCTCTTGGCTTCATTCCTCAGCCCTTGCCTCTGTCTTCTGGATCAGAGTAAGTTCTGTACTTGTATAATGTCAGGCTTTTGTCTTTTTGACACCTTTAAAGTGTGGGGCATGATGCAACCTATCTAATTCCATGTCCAGTTGATGGTTATGCTCTCCCAGTGATGACAGACCCTGAATGAAAGCAAATAAAACTGGTTTAGATAAGCTTTAATTTCCTAATCCCACTCTGACTTTTTGCCAGCTTTGCTGTTTCACTTGACAAAAATCCTATGAGTGCGGTTCAAAAATGTGCATGGCCAAGTAGATATTTGAAGAAATAAATCGGATGTAAGTCAAGGGGCACTTTTGTAGCTTCTCCCTTTGAACTGTCAGTTAAATGCATACAAATAGGGACAAGTTTGGTTTGGACACTGTCTTGAGCGTTTTCTAATTCTAACAAATAATTAAGTGCAGTGAAGAAATCTTTGAGATATTAACTTCTCAGATTTGTTTTGCATTGGATGACATACAGAGTTTAATAACAAGTTAAATATGTACTTGGCAGAAATGCAAAGTATAACAAGTGCAGCGTGCATATTTTGATTTCCAAAGTGTAAATACTGCAAATATTAAGTTACAACATTTTTTTTCTCACTTACACTTAGTGGTAAAGTGGTAAAGTGTCTTTTTTTGTCTGATTGTGTTTGTGCTCAATTCCCTCTCTCCCAAAGCGACTCATCTCCGGCTGGTGAATGGAAGGCACAGATGTGAAGGTCGTGTTGAGCTCTATTACAGAGGACGGCTGGGGACAGTTTGTGACGATCTCTGGGACCTTTCCGATGCCCAGGTTGTGTGCAGGCAGCTGGGATGTGGCCAGGCCATTGCAGCTCCAGGCAGTGCTTACTTTGGGCAAGGCTCAGGTGCCATCCTACTGGACAATGTGGAGTGCAGGGGAAATGAGGACTCCTTGTCACATTGTAAGCACCCTGGATGGAGGGTACACAACTGTGCCCACTATGAAGATGCTGGTGTTGTCTGTTCAGGTGCTGTCACATTTTTCTTTTCTAAATACGTTTACTAAAATTGCATTCAATATACATGTGTCGGCATGGAGGTCTACAGGCATCCTCCTCCTGAGATAAGATTTTGTTCAGTCAAGATATATGGTGGAAAGCTATAGCAGATACACCTGATATATGTCTAATATTTCTTTCTACTTTATTACAAAGAATATTCTACCTGTGGAAAGGAACACATTCCCTTTGAAAAGGCTTGTTCTCAGGAAGCAGAGTCTAATCTTCTAATAGCCCTGTCTTTTCACTGCGCCAACCCTGCAAAGCCAGCATGGACTCATGTTTTTCTCACCAGGGTAGTATACATAAGTGTTTCTTCACTCCATGCCTAGCAATTAAAAACCCCAATGATCTGATATGCGTTGCGATATGCAGAAATTTTTATTCTATCTAATCACACAGCAGTGACCAAGGGAATGAGAACAAGGTGAAATGAGAGGCAAGCTGTGTCTGACAGGCAATGTTCGTCACGGAGGAATGGGGTGAGGTGAAACTTGTCTTCTTTTGGCAAGCCTTGATCCTTTCACTGTGGTCAATATTAACCTCACAGTCACAACCCAAACTGGCATAGCTGACAACTCACTTTGCATTGTTTCTATATTTTTCAAGTTTTCCTTCAAGTTTAGGTCCATTACTACTCTTTTCCGTTACAAATAATCCACCTGTTTCAAGCACTCTGTCACCTTGCTGTCTTCTGATTTAATTTCCCCCTTATTTTTTAGGAAAAGATAGTTCATGTTGGATGTCAGTTTCTACTCCATTAACAACAGATCATCATAAACTGAGACATGGCAGATGACAACAGGGTGTTCAGGTGTTTTTTATATATATTGCAGTTTTCCACATTTCCTCAAAGAGAAAGAGCCTAGAGAGCTGAATCCATGCTAGAAGAAAATGCTAGCTATGTCACTGCTTTGCACTCAGAAGAAAACAACAGAACTTGTTCTGATACCTCTATTACCATAGGCATGCTGTGTTCAGTGGCTTTTTAAGTGCCATTTATTTCTTTTTTGCAGTCATAACTCCAGTGCCTATGGCAGACTGGCCATATTCAATAGGTGATTCATGCCGGCCTGATCCACTCCTGGCCTTGTGCCAAGCACCACCCCAAGACCACTGTCCAGGCTGCTCCTGGACATGACCTGAGCCCCTGCAGAAGGACACCCACAATGTTGATATGTCCAAGCCCTGATGCTGCCAACCCTGTAGCTCCTGGCTCCATGGCAGGATCCTGTAACGCACAGCCTCTGGCTGAGCCTGGACCATGGTCACCTGTGACTAGGAGCAGGAACCACATTAGTGCCTTTCCCTGCTATCACTATATGGAAATACCACTTTCAAGAAAAAAAACCAGTTGACTGTTGCCCACCTCCATCCTCTCTATTGACCGCACTCAAGATGCTGTCAAAGTCATTTGTCTTGATTTCACTTCATCCTTGAGGATCTGAGCTTGTAGCTAACCTATAGATGTACAAATTGCAGAAGTATGGTTCTCATGTGGGTGGTGGTTTTCTTCTGTTCACAGGAAAGACCACTAGAGTGCTGATGAACTCCATAGTACAAATAACACCAACACCAGAAACAAGCTCCATGGCAGAGAAAACCACCACAGAACCCATTAGCACTCTAGCAGAGACAAGCCCCCCAGCAGGGATGAACTCCCTAGTGCAGATGACCACAGCACTAGAGACCCAACCAGAGGAGATATACCTAGAAAACACATCCAACACAACACCCTCGACCACCATAACAGAGATGACAAGCATAACGCCATCAACACCCCGAACAGAGGAAACCAGCACAGCACTGACTTCCCTAGAAGAGACGTCCCCCACAGTGACCACAGCTGTCGTAACAGAGATGACCTCATTAGCAGAGACGACCACCACAGCAACAATGGCTACTACAACAGAGAAGACCTCAACAGGTAACCCTGTCTACTGTGACTCACTGAACTCTACAGCGTCCTCCCCTGCTGCCTTCAGCACTGCACCAGCCCAGCTCATGGTCACTGCAGACAA
>JAVSBS010023047.1:44216-55333 GCA_033124195.1 Coracias cyanogaster
TGGCACCATTGCAGGTGAGGTTGGCCGGGGCTCTGAGCAACCTGCTCTAGCTGCAGATGTCCCTGCTCAGTGCAGGGAGGTTGGACCAGATGACCTTTAAAGGTCCCTTCCAACCAAACCTGTCTGTGACTCCGAAGAAGATGAGACTGTATTTCAAGCCAGCAGAATTACAGGACGCTGGCAGCTCGTCTGCAGGCAAACAACGGAGCTGCTGATTCCTTCTGGCTGATTTGCAGCAGCACAGAGGAAGATTAAAAAAAAAAAAAAAAGAAAGCAGAAGTTCAATATGAGCAATATATTCGAAAAGAAACCCATTTTCCCAGTACAAACGGGCAGTCGGTATATTCCCTTGTCCATCGTTCCCAATGCATTTACCCTGACAGAAAAAACGAATGCAGAAAAATTTAGGTCTTTAATTTAAATCTGGATGTCTCATTTCTATCTTGGCACGACCGCAAGGCCCAGTCCTCCCAGCACTTTTTTTTTTTACTACCCCATAAACACATCCCTGATTTGTACATTAGTCTTTAGCCGTGGTATGATAATAGCTTTTAATAGCCTCAGATGGGTCAAGTCCTATTGTGCTGAGCAAAGGAAAGTCTTTGTGCAAATCCTTTTTGCATCTGAAATGAAATAAATGTTGAATTCACAAAAAATAAAATCCACACATGGCATGACTGATGACTAAACAGCAGCCCTATAATTATGCACACTGCTGCAAGAGCTTCTTCAGTCTTGACTACGCAGAATCTTTCCGGGCTACGTTAACACGCAGGGCTTTAAAAATATAGATAAAATTAGAGAAACCATGCAAAAACCCTTTAATAATTTTGGAAACACAAATAAACCAGGAATACTAGATGGCACTTCACCCAGGGAAATGGCGCGCTAAGAATGAACCTACTGAAGAAAGCATCTTCTGTCCTCCCACTTGCAAAGTAAGGGGAAAAAAAAAGAACATCTGGCTTGTAACCACCACGGATCTCATGACTAACTTCCCATTTCAGCTTCAAAAGAGGGTTGAGATATCCTGGAGATGGGTGCTGCAAAAATCTGCTTTGAAAAGCAATGGAGAACTCGTCTCTGTAAGAAGAGGGATCCAACACACGGCCCCTTTGGAAGGATGGAATTTTTTCCATCAGCTTAGACAAAACCAGGGTTCAATCCATGGTATTCCCATTTGTATGGATTTTTACAGATTAAAAGTGTCTGTCCCTCCAAAGCATTTCTTGTAGTGACCAAGATTCATTCTTCCGTAACAGAAGAACCATGATCATGCCCTAGCAACCTGGGAGGGGGTACCAAGCGATACCAAGTGCTCAAAAACCAGCAGGTGAAGCAGATGTCATCACAACCATAACACGAGAAACATTTGGAAGTGACAAGTTTTTACCCTTTCCTACAAGCACGAAACTGGTCCCATGGCTCATGGGGCTTCCACCGAACTCGGCAGATCTCCCCTGTACCTCAGAGTGGGAATGCTTCTGTCCCTCAGAGCTTGTTTGTGCTGGGGCTCCCGCAAAAGCTGACCTTTCATCAGGGAGACAAAAAAGCTCCTTCATCAGGCATCCAGCTGCAATTACAAAGCTGCTCACAGCAATGAAAACCCACGTTCCAGGCAGAAGACAACCCTGGAGCCTATCAGCAAGGTGTTCTGAAGCTTTCTCAGTTGGACTCAATGACCTTCAAGGTTTTTTGCAACCTAAATGATTTTATGAGTTCTCAAACAGGTTAGCATCAGGTTGGCAGCGCTGGCTTGATGGTTGGACTTGATGATCTTAAAGGTCTCTTCCAACCACAATGATTCTCTGATTCTCTGATCCAGAGGTGCAGTAAGTGCATGCACCACAAACAGCTGTGGTCAAATCTGGCTCACTGATGATCTTCTCGGTGCACCTTCCAGTGAGATAATGCTGCCTTGTCTCATCTTTACAGAGGAGGCTGGAAGGAAAGGCTCAATCAAACCCAGAAAACAAGAGTACAGTCAAAGAGCTGTCCCACTCTCCTGGAAGAGGATCTGCTCTGAGAGGAAGCTGGCTGCTCCTGGTGATTAAGAGAAGGAAGAACAACTCCTGGCTATCTGTCACATATTCATGCCACCGGACAAACTTCTTGGCTGCTTCATCACTAACTGAGAAATAACAGAGGAGCCCGTTTATGCTCAGGATTTCCCAAGCTAAATTCTCCTCTTTGTCACACCAGTTTGACTCCTGCCAGTGCTACAGCAGAGAGGAAGGAGAGGTCCTCACCCAGTGCAGAACTTCCACTGCTGGAGCCAAAGATGTACAGGTTAGTATGTCTGAATTGGTATGAAATGGCCAAAAAGGAGAAATCTGTCCTTTATCATTAGCACATCTGGTGTTTTAAATACCAAAAAAAAGGCATTGTCCTTCTCTGGAGAGATTCCAAACCCTCCTGGACGCGATCCTGGGCCCCCTGCTCTGGGTGACCTGCTGGAGCAGGGGGGTTGGACGAGATGATCTCCAGAGGTCCCTTCCAACCCCCACTGTGCTGGGATTCTGTGAGTCCATGCATTTAGCAGCAGCATGGCAGGATAGGGATGGAGTGGGACAGAGAGGAAAGGGCCTCTCCCAGCTTCTAGGGCCTACACATAATCCTCTGATGCTTACGGAAACAAGATTCTTGGCTTAAATGTATTTTTTCGTCTTTTGTGTGTGTGCTGACTTATTCCAGCAGGGCTGCCAGCAGCCCCCAGTTTATTTTTAAAACACTAAAGAAGAAAAGTACAGTATATACAACAAACACTCTGGGTTTCTAGAAAAGCATTCTGCAGAAGCTAAAAAAAGGAGGTTGTTTTTCGGGTCAGCTTGGCCACGATTCACAGGGGACTGCGACGTGAGAGACGGATTCTGACCTCGGTTTAGAGAAACGCTGAGCAGGCACGGCACACACCAGCTGGATCCCAAATCCATGCTAGGGATGGGCACGGAATGGGCTCAGCCACCCAAGCACATCCTGCCTTGGCAGATCCTGTGCACACTGGCTGCTGAAATGAGGTTGCCACCACCCCGCCTAGAGCCCCATGGGCTGAGACCCTGCCTGGCTTGACACACAGATGAAATATCTCAGCTCACAGCCGCCCAGCCAGGCTGGGCTCCATGATCCTCCCTGCTGCAGGCAGCTCAGCCTGCAAGGCCATCATAAAAAAGGTATTTCACAGCTTCTTCAAGAAGATATAGACGAAAACACCACCACCCCTAGCTGGGAGGCTGCAGGGGAGCGGTGCTGGGATGAAGGATGTGCCTCTCCCTCAAGGTGACAGTGCTCCTAATTGTGTCACTCCAGCCGGCAGGCCGGAGGATGTGACCCAGTTTTGGTGCCTGTTATGTGGCTCACAGCGGTGCTGACACGCTGGAAATGCTAAATTTAGGAAGCAAACAGGCGCAGTGTTACACACCCAGCCAGGACTCACTCCGTTACGAGACGGCCGAGAATCGATGCCGTCCGCTCCCCGCACGCGTTACAGCATCACTGCAAAGCCCTCGCTGCCTGAGTGGGAAGCGTTACCAAGTCACTCGGAATAAAATTGCCACTAAATGCTGTTTGGGGGAGAGAAAAAAAAAACAACCCAAGAAAAAAGCAAATCCTCGCTCTTTCTCAGGCATTGTAGGAAATGAAAACGGCTATTGGTGCCTGGCAGAGAGTCCAATTACGAACATTGTGCGTTCTCTCCCTGCACAAAAGATGAAAGGCATCAGAGCTGGTGGTGACATTTTAAGACCAGAGATGCAAGAGCGAATCTGAGCCTCGCTGCAAGCCCAGCTTTATCCCAATAAAGAAACACTTTCTGCAGTCAACTGCCTTGCAGCGTAGCTTGAAGCCCTGCTATTGATCTAGCATCTGTTATAAGCAGATCACCATCACTGCTGTGCCACGGCTTCTGCATCAGGATCTAAAAGCACTTTCCAGAAAAGATGGTTGGGGGCTGTTTTTCTGCTCTCACCCACGGCTGCAGGTGGGCAAAGTTGTGCGGGGGAGCCCGCAAAACACAGGCTTGAAGAATTTGAAGGCCAGAAAAAAGCAATACATCACAATAAATCACTCTGACTTGTTCATCTCCCACCCTGCAAACTTCAGCTAAGTAAGGTGTGCTCTGCCGCTCCACCCCTGCCCTTGCACAGCCATTTCATAGCCTGCAACCTCCTTTCCCCAGTGAGGTGCCATCAAGCCACTGCTCAACCCTTCTCTTCTGTAAGACAGACAGCGAGAGCTGCTGCCATCCTCCAGCATCGGGCATTTTTCTCCTGTCCCCTAAAGATTTCTGGGGGTTTGGCTCACTGAGGTCTGATTCCTGACAGCTCCTGAGCTCCCAACAACTTCCCAGCCGCGTGGGGAGGTTTTGGGCCAGGCGCCTTCCTCCAAATTTAGCAAGAAGTGGTCACAGGGAGGTGAAATCGAGCTGCCAGCGCCTGCAAACTCCCCCCTCCCCATGGGTGCAAGCACTTCTTATCCACTTGGCAGATTCCTCCAGTCTCCAAAGAAGGAGAAAAGGATGGGAAATTAAAAATAAATGAACCAAGAGATACACATCCATCAGGAGCCAGGCGTTGTCAGCCCAGGTCCCTGTGCAACTACTTCTTTAATCAAAACCTCATGCAGTTTAAACACTTGACAGAAGTCGAGAACAGAGATCTTGTTACCCTGAACAGGAAAAGCTGCAACCTTGAAGAATAAAATCCCATCTGTCTGATGGGGTCTATTTTCTTTAAAACCACGCTAAATTGCACTAAGCCTGTTCCTAACTGTGACATTTGAGGTTTCGCCCCACAGACTCCTGTGAGATGCGAGGGGGTCGCTGGAGGTGACGGGAGGAGCAAGCTCTCGGGCGGCAGCTGAAGATGTGCCATTTCTAAATCGGTCCATGACGCCAGCTGTAAATTTTTAAGAGGCTCAAATCAAGAAAAAGATTGCTGGTGGATGCGCTCCCCACTTGAAGCTCACTTGTGTGGTGACCGACGTCAGACTACCTGGCTCATGGCTACGCCACTTGGCTCTTTGCTACTGAGAGTGTCAGAAACCTTCCAGCTTTCTAGAAACTCTCCGAGTGCCAAGACTCAGCCAGCTCTAAAGCCTCCCGCGCGCAGGTTATCTGCCTCTCCTGGCTGGAAAATGTTTGTCCCCAAGGAGCTGTTATTTAATACCTTCCTTAGTTACCAAGGGATGGGAAGTTTCTCCCCTCATTCTGTGGCTTTCCAAACACAGAAGGGATTGATTGAAGTTTCTGCTGCTCTGACCTCATTAACATTTTATGGCACGGCTCCAGCAACGCGCCTACTCCTTGCTGGGTGCCCATCCACAGCCCCACGGCAGCTCAGGTCTCCTGGCTGCACTGAACATCCTCGGGGAGTTTTAAGTGACATCATTCCCAAAACGGCTCCGATGCCGTGTTTTGGGGCCTCGCCTGCACTCTGCCTCACACGGGATCACGGCTCCCAGCAGCTCCTTTCGTAACAGCCACGACGGGTGGGAAAGCAGAGACAGCACAAGGAGGAGAGATGGGGGAAAAAAAAGGGGGGAAAAAACAGACAATAGTGCAGGAACACATCCAAGCTGTGCCGTGGACAACATAACCTGCAGGCCACCCAGGGATGAGCAGGATTTTAATTGGCACAGACAGGGGGAAGTAGAACATGGGTTTGGTGGAGAAATGCAGCAGGGTGACATCCAGGGTACCCCCCAGCACATGCCTGCAGGGAGAAGGGTGGGAATTGAAAGTCCTGAGGGGTTTTTTGGTGAGTTTTGCTCCCCTGTGGAGAACAGGAGGGAGCATCAGCACAGCCAGGCTGGAGTTCTGCAAATTGCCCCACTTAGGCCCTGGTTCTCTAAATTGCTCTCTTAACCAAAGTACATAAATCAACCTGATGAGCATCAGGGTTTTCTCCAGAGCCACTCTTCCCCACAGCCTCCAGAGCTGAAGATTTTGCTGAAACCATGCAGGTTTTGTCTCAAAGAAAAGTGCCTGGTGCTTACCAGGGCAAATGCTCGAGGTCTCGAGATGCATCTCTCCCTCGGCCAAGCACCGCACGGGGCCGGGGCTTCCCCAGCACATATTTATTCAGAGGCACTGCACAGCAAGGACAACCCGGCGCCAAACTTTGCAAGAGGCAGATCTGGCTGGAGTTCAGCAGAAACAGGGAATTAAGACACTGAACTAAATCAATGCATCCACACCCAATTTCTACCCAAATCAGGAATTTCATGCACAGGAGGGTTTTTGACCAAGATCCCACTTCAGTTATTAAACGTAGAAAGCAGAGAGTGCTTGGCACTGCACAGATATCCAGCCTCGCACTAAAGCTCTTGCAAGCTCAAAGTAATTCAGATGCAGAAGCGATCGCAGCTGCTGGGAAGGAACTCAAATAGCAGAAGACAAAGGGAGCCTGTGCAGGGATGGAGAGAAGGAAAGAGCTGCTGGCTGGGTGCAGGCGACACTGATCACATGGAAAAAAAGGATGGGGAGGAGGTAAAGGAAGCAGGTCTGGGAAAATCCAGGGATGGCTGGGGCCACTCCTGCTACAAAACACCCGATAGCAAGGGCTTGCTCAGGGCTGCACATCGCACAGCACCTCTGCAAGAGCTCTCCCTGGTGTAAGCCCTACACTGAGACCGGCAGAGCCTGAAAACAGCCAGGGAGATGCTTGGGGACCTGGGCAGAGCAAGCGTATGGACCGAGGCACATGGACTGCGAGAGCCACCCGGCCTGTTACAGCCAGGGAAACATCTAGTGCCACGCTCACCTCCCCAGAGCTTTCCACCAACACACCAGCTCAGGTTGCTCACTGCAAAGCCATGCAGAGATGCCTTCTGCTCCCAGGCACAGGCCCTGCACGTCTTGCTTGCAGTGCCACCTGCCGCCAACAGCTCTTCAGACGCTGGAAGGGGACAACAGCAACGCAGAGCAATGAACTTCCTGCTGTTACATCAGCTTTCCCTGTCCTTTAGCAGCAGCCAAACTCTTGATCCAAAAAGCAACGCTATTTCCCAAGCTGCAGGCGCCCCACGAATCGCAGGCGCAGCAGCAGACGCTAATAAAGTACTTTTTTTCTTTCCCTTTCATACAGTTCCTCGCTGGAGCCAGTCTCTCCCCCCAGAGACCACATCCTGAATCTTCTTGCTCATTGATTCTTTATGCTACGTGATGACTCGGCAGTCGAAATAATGTGGCACATTCTAGTTCACATTTCAGACACCGTGAGACTTTTTAATAACGAGTTGCATGAAAAATTAGGGAGGCTGCAACAAAGAGCTCCGACAGAGGTTTCCAAAGTGACTCACAGCCAGAAGAGCCTCGCTTTTCCAAAGCCCAGCGTGAGACAATCTCAAGAGCCCCCGCACTCAGAGAGAGCTGAGTCCTCCCCCTCTGGAAAAATAAGGCCTTTATAAGGAGACATCCCCAGGGTGAGAATCGCCGCAGGGAGGTTTGGCGGGCGGTTTTGGGAATCTTGGGAATCTTGGCTGAGATGGCATCCCTTTCCCATGAGTGCTCGCGGGGAGAAGGTTTCGCCCCGGACCTCGGCTGTGCTGCCGAAGGTGCTGCGGGGTGGGAGTCACCTTGTGCTGCAACCAGCCTGGCCTCCCCGCCTGGCACCTCGGCTCTGCAGCGCTCCGAAATGGGGCCAGCAATGATTCTCACTGCTTTTGCAGGGAGGCAGCAAATCGCAGTGGGAAAGGGCAATGGAAACTCTTCCAGACTCAGCTCCCGAAGCATGACGGCACCCACGGGGACAGCAAGCATCACCCATCACAGGCATCCCTGCTCCTGCTTCAATTTGGCTTGCTGATAGCTCTGCAGATCTTTGCCAGAATCATAGAATCACAGACTGGTTTAGGTTGGAAGGGACCTTTAAAGATCATTGAGTTCAACCACTCTGCAGTGAGCAGGAACATCTTCAACTAGAGCAGGTTGCTCAGCATGATGGAGGAGGAATTTCTTCAGGTCAACTTCTGGCTGACTGGTTTTGCTTCCTACCATCCAGACAACCAGCTGCTAACATTTTTCAAGGGGCAGCTGTGGGCAACGTACCCAGAGCAGTCCCCACCAGGGCTTAAAACCATTTATGCTCAGTCCCAGTGGTGACCAGTGCCTGGCTGCTGGGGTGGGAGGTGCAGCAGGAGGGGTCTGATTGCTCTGCCCCTCTCCCAACCTCAGCTCCTAATTCCTTCTGCATCCTGTGCTGGCTCCCACCTTCCCATCCTCTGTGACACTCCTCACAGCCATCCCCAGCCTCAGGAGCTCTCTCTGCAGCGCAGCTCCCTGCTCACCTGCTTCTAACACCTAATAACCGAGCACCGCTCGCCCCTCTCAGCCCAGCAGACTTCCCCAAAAGACGCTTTCCTCCAGCACGGTCCAAAGGAGTTCCCTGGCAAAGGAAGGCTAAAAATAACTGGGCAGCGGCACACAGGCAGCTCTTACCACATTCCAGAAGAGCGGGTTGAAGGCAATGGAGAGCACAGCCACAAGGAAGCCAGCGTCGGTCATGTCCACGTAGCCGAAGAGCTGCGCCATGGCCGTCACATCCACCTGGGGGGGACAGACAGTTACTGGGGGTGCGGGTTCCCGCAGGGGCACCGGCAACTGCGCTCAAATATGGGGCACTTCATCTCAAACCAAATGCATCAGCTGCCCTGCAAGAGCGGACGAGACTTTTAACGGCCCCACACAACATGTTACAGTTTGCAAAGCGCTGTGTCAGGGTGCAAAGCCAAGAAGAAGGATGGGGGCTCCTCCAAGCCGGCTCCCCCCACACCTCAGGGGAACAGGGCTCTCAAGGAGCCCCATGTTTGCAGCAGTGCCCAGAAGGACTCAGGCACTGCGAGGACACTGCTGCTGTGAGGACAAGCACCAAGGGCTATGGGGCAGCTCCAACCCGAGTGCGTTTCCAAGCCGCTGGAAAGGGAGTCCTGTTTCCCAGCATCTCAGGGAATGAAGAACTGTCCCATGGATGCTGCCCTGCAAGGAAACTCCAAGCAATGAAATGTGTCAGCCTCAAACTTGCCTTCCCTAAAGTAAGAATGACGCAAACCCCCTTCCCGGGCAGGGGGATGCATCCACATTGTAAGAAGCTGCAAAAGACCTCCCTGTCTTACTTAAAGACAACAACAACAAAACCTTAAAGCTTGCTGTTTCTTCCCCTTTCTCCTTTTAAGAAAGAGATATTTTTCCCAGGATGGCTCCCTGACATTGTCAGCATTTTTACATGCTATTAGCTGTGCTGCTTCTCCCTCCCCGCCCCCTCTCCTGCAGTGGTATTTGGATGAAAAACAGCCAGTGTCCTTTTTTTTTTTTTTTGGCCAAAAACTTTGAAAACAAAAGGCAAAATAGCCCAGCCCAAGCCCTTCCCTCGCTTGAATCAAAATCAAGACAACGTCGAGACTTGGAAGGTTTCTGCTTCCCAAACACAGCTGTGTTTGCAAGTCCTTCGAATGCCAAGGGACAGGGAAGGCTCTAAAAGGCATCGGCTCCTCCTCACCTGTCCAGGAGAGAAACTCCCACTGGCTCCTCATGGGTTCTTTGGAGGAACCAGAGCTGCAGTGGGATTCATAGAGGGGGGCTGCTAGACCTGGAGGCTCTTGTAGCAAAGGCCCTGGGAATGGCTCCTGTGCTGTCCCAGGGCACGTCCAGCCGCTGTGGGTGCCTCCCGCACAGCCGTGACCACCCGCAGTGCAAAGGGCACAAGCAAAGGCCGTATTGCCCCAGAGAAACAGGAGGGATCCTCACGGGGGTCCAGCTGCCTTCAAACCAGCTCCCACAGGTTCCTCTGTCCGAGCCCTCGAGACACAAGCACTGGTGAAGAAGAGTGGGAACATCCCTCAGGGCCTGATCCTGGCACATCACACGCCTCCCCCTATTCCCACCCTCCCTTCCCTTCACGCCCGAGCAGCCCTTTGCCATCAGATGTTGTCCCTTCAATCCGAGCCTGTCAAGCTGTAACCTGGGCACCCAGACAGCCGCTGGCGCCGGGGCCGAACTGTCTGGTCCCGCTTCAATTGCCAACCCGTGGGACCAGGACAGCTTCTTTCCTCTCGTTTCGTACGGCGCAGAGCACATCGCCAGCACGGGCGGAACAAAAGCTTCTTGACCTACAAACTCCTGCCTGGCAACATCGTTAACATAGCACTCACCTTCTTTTCTCCTCCACAACAACCAAATTCGCTGCTGCCAGCGGGAGGCAGATTGGCCTGTGCCTAGTATGTGCTTTTAGGGATAAAAAGAGAGCCCATTAGGAAGAGCTGTCTCTGCAAGCTGTTGGGCACAGAACATTCAACTTTGCCCCTTCCTCCCCAACATAAATAACGGTGGCAAATGCTTGCCCTTAGACCCAAAATCAGGGACGGCAAGAGCTGCATGAGTACCTGGGTGAGAGGTGAACAGGCACCAGGGTGAAAGCTGCATGGGTACCCCAGTGAGACCTGCATGAGCATCCCAGTAAGAGCTGCACAGACACCCTGGTGAGACCAGCATGGGCACCTGGGTGAGACCTGCATGGCTACCTGGGCAAGAGCTGCATGGGCATCCCCGGGAGAACTGCATGGGCAAGAGCTGCACAGGCATCCCAGTGACAGCTGCATGGGCACACACGGGCGCCGGCGTGAGAGCTGCATGGGCACCTCGGCAAGACCTGCATGGACACCTAGGTGAGATGCGCACAGGCATCCCAGTGAGACCTGCATGGGCACCTGGGCAAAGGCTGCATGGGCATCCCCGGGAGAACTGCATGGGCACCTGGGCAAGAGCTGCATGGGCACCTGGGTGAGCCGGTGGCAGCACCCATGGGACTCCCATGCGGTGCCGGTGCCACCCTTGCCCCATGGCCAGCGGCTGCCATCGTGGCCTGGATGGAAAGGGGCTGGGCTGGGTGGCCGGGGCACCTCAGGCACGGGATGCGGAGCGTCCCCGGGGCCCGCTACACCTACAGGCACAGCCCGGTGGTGGGGGGGCGGATCCTGCCACCGGCCCTGCGGATCCCCGCGATGGCCCCGGGAGAGGCCGGGGTGAGGTTGGGGGTGTCCGGCCCCAGGCCTCCCCCCGCAGCCGAGCGGCAGCGCCGCAGGCCGGGCCCGCTCCCCGCCCGCCCCGCGGCCCCGCCGGTACCTGG